>CAAKHD010005438.1:4986-64758 GCA_901007705.1 Fistularia tabacaria
TGTGTGTGTGTGTGTGTGTGTGTGTGTGTGTGTGTGTGTGTGTGTGTGTGTCTGTGTGTGTTGCTAAAACAGGAAGGGTTTGGTGATTAGACCCCATCCTGCAGCAGTGTTTACATACTCTGAAGACAGGAGGCGCATAATCCCTGGGGTGGAGATAATGATGGTGCAGAAGAAGAGCCAATAGATGGAGTGGGAACTTCTCAGATGAGTCACAGATGGGCAGTGTTAGATCTGATAAGTAGGAGACCTTAACATATATCGATATAATCAAAATATCATCCAGCTGTGATGTAGCATGGATTCTTTTCATATTAGATATTTTGATATCATATTTCACTGTCTACAAGGAATGGGTCAAACATGGAAGGGATCTTGACATTTCTTTTTCTTCATTGCATTCGTCTCCATTGCATCCAGCCCTCGGTTTGCAGTCATCTCTGGACACCAGCTGGGAACACCATTATTTGGTCGGCATCAGGCAGAGTGGATAAGCTCTGATGAAGGTCACACAAAATTATGACAGTCCTGATTTAAAGAGATTTCGTCAGTTCGGGGAAACGGATGTGATAGATTTGGATTCTCGAATTCCCTGGAGAAAGGAAAAGGGAGGATCCGCCTTATTGAATTTCTGAAAAAGCTTTATTTTCATTTCAATGTTTACTGCTCAAATAAATCCAAACCTGGCTTTGCCCTGAGGGATGATTATGTAATTCTTAAAACAAACAATTGGGTTTTTGAACAAAAAATACTGAAAAAAAAACATGTTGTATAAAAGCCATTTCAGGCAAATAACATTCTCTTGACTCACATCTTTTGGTCCTTGGATGGTGTTGATGTTTTCAGTCAGTTTAAGGAATATATTCTACGAGGTGCTTGCTTTTACAACAATTCATAACTTTGTTCAATTTCTTTCTATAAACACCCTGTAGATTTATAAATGATAACCAAAAGCTAATTCATGCAAGAACATTAAATTGCCCTAATAATCATGAGACATTATGTTTTTGCATTGTCTGTTCATATTGTCTATCATTGTTTATTTGGTTTTGCATGGTTCTATTATTATATGTATGTTTTTTTTTATAAATATTTGATGAAGTGAGTGCTTTGTGAATTAATTAATTTTATTTTGTCATCCATCAAGTCAACTGTTGCTCGTAATCTGTCAAATTGATAGTTTGTAAGAAAAAATTCCAGAGATTTAAAATACCTACAAGGAATTTTTCTACACGTACAGTATATTTGAATAGCTGATGGCTTTTACTATCATCGCGTGTTCTTTTTATTTATCATTTGCTTAATTCCTTTCAGGAAAGTCCAGAATTTCTAGGCTTTTTTTGAACCTGCAAGTTCAAAATAAAGTCAGACAAATGTCCACGTGTTTGACCTGTTTGGCCGGTGTCCTTTTCACGTTGTAGCTCTTGAAGCTTTTTGTGTGGCCAAGCTGAAGCGCCATCTCCCATCTTAACGGATTAGCTGTCATTTCTGTCATATTTTCAAACTGAAACAAGATGAGCTTTTATAAAAACCTTCAAGTACACACACACACACACACACACACACACACACACACACACACTCTTGAAGATTTTGGTTTCCTCAGTAAGATGCAGCAACCTGCCGGACCTCAGTGACTCCTCGGTTGCTGAGTTCACCATGTAAGCAGCCTACTAGTCTCAACTTCCAGTAACAGGATCGAGATACTACACATGGGTTCCATTTCATTTGTTTGTCATACAATTTGGTTTGGAAAAAAAGTGAAAAGTGTATGTGCGCTGAAATCAAGTTTTCTAAAAAATAGAAATCAAAGTTTTGTCTCGGATGTCTTGGTGTAGTCTGTTTGTTGTGCCATCCAATTTTCAGGTTGCGATGTTGTGTAAAAACGTCTGAGCAGAGTAGCATTGCGTGGGCGGCGTGTTACTCACCACGAGTCTGTTTCATTTCCTTTCTTGAGAGGGGAGCTAATCACTGGTTTGAGAGGGTACTTCTGCTGCTATGTGGGCAACAACTAGCGCATGAGCACATCTGCATATATGTTCATGAGATGACCAACAACTGGTTTATAGCAGCTTTAGCCATAGATGTTTTTTCTTCCTTTTATGGGTTTAACCTGTGACTCCCCCCCCCCCCTCATCTGTTTTCACTGGTGTGGAAGAAATCCTCGTGGTTTTTCCTCTGAAAGAGCTTCTATTGAGTCAGCGCTCTGCCCACACTGTGGAAACTCACAGGTGTGCGGTCATGAGGAGGTTCCCTATCAAAACATTTCCCATCTGCTATCAAGGCACAAAACAGCTTTGTGGCTGTTCTCAACAGCATTGCACCCAGTATTATACTTCTTGGCTTGTACTAAAGCGCGTACTTGGTTTAAACTTATCCTGTAGTCCATGCTTTAAATAACCAAAATTAATGAAGTTTGTATATAAATGTATTTAATTGTAAACCTTTTCACATTTGCTTTCACATTTCCTGACCACTGCCTATCAGTTTTTAAGTTCATGCTGATTTTTAAAGGCCACTAATTTACAACATGGCAAGTTCCCACTATTTGGAAAAACAATCCTATTAATTTACTGAAGAAAAAAAAAATATCAGGAAGGAGTTTGTCAAAACAAAACAGGATTTTTGCAAGACCGCAATCTGTAAATGAATATAACAGTTATATTGAGCATTGGTGTTTTGGATACTGACCAAGCACACTATACCCGCTATTACACTACAACTATATTTAATATGTGTTAATGTACTACACTATATACAAGTACCATATGGCATTAAAGGAGAATTCTCAATGGACTGCATGGAGGAAACAGAGCTTGTGACAGTCTTTCACAGCCTCAATACATGCTTAAGATTAGTAAAAGTATGTAGCTATTATGTTAAGTGTAAACAAGTGATCTACTCATTTGCTGCATTGAAGGTTATCGGTGGACCAAGTATGAAAATAATAAGAGAGAAAAAAATGTAAAATGCTCCTCTAAAATGAAACATCCTTCACACAAGACCTAAGATAACTCAGTGTATGTTTATAGTATTAGTAAAATGTAATATGCAAAGCAGAAGTAGTGTATGGGCAGTGAATGTTTTACTACTCAGTGGGATGTTTTTTTTGTAATTTTTCCTGCATCGTATCAGTTCTGTAGAAACCTTGTGGTGTATCTCAAAAACAGAAAAATCTGAAAAATAACCCCTTTCCACCTTTGCATGTGATGCATTTTCCAGCTGATCCCAGAGATGCTTTAAATAAATAATTTATATGCAAAAACGGAACTCTTGACCCATGAAGAAACCCTCCATCTTTCAGATCATTAAAAAAAAAAGAAAAGAAAATCTCCACATTCGGAGATGGTTGCACTTAAGCTGTAACTAACTCGTAATTATAGCTGTTGGACAAACAAAAAATGGAATGTTTTCTGTTGCAATGTGTTGCAAGGGAATTAAAAATGTAAGAATGTAACTAAGGAAACACAGAACCTCCAATTCATATTTACATTCACCACTTGAACTAAAGCACTTTATTACGTTGCACAGACTCCGAAAGAAACCATAAACTTTTGTAATTTTAAAACGCCCACCAATGTTATGTAACATGAATGAAATGATAATAAGAATGTGAAAGTGTCAGTAGCAAACACTTAGAGAGGACAGTTGTGCCACAGGATTATGTTGCAGCTGTTTTACAATTGCCTGCCGTACATTTCTAACTCATTATTGGATCAATTCCAGTCGCTGTGGTCGCCGCCATCCTCTTGGACACAAGCACGTGGGGAAATGAAACTTTAAACTTTAAACGAAATAATATAAATACCAGAGCTGTCCTTTACTGAGCTAAAATGATCCCAGTTACGATGATATTCCAAGTGATTGCTGGAGGACATGGATCACAGAGCAGTTATGTCATTTATAGTGACATAAGGGCGAGGTTGAGGAGGGGTTGTTTGAGGCTTCAGGGAGGGCCACTGTTCTGAACAGCTGATCAGCCAACTGTGGCCAAGCTGAAGCGCCGTCTCCCATCTTAACGGATTAGCTGTCATTTCTGTCATATTTTCAAACTTAAACAAGCTGAGGTTTTATAAAAACCTTAAAGTACCTTCAACAAATCCATTCCTCTCACACTTCTATAACTCCGGGCCCTAAAACAAATGTGATCCCTGCCATCCCGAAAACATTGCATACAATTTCATGATCAAAATTATACAAACATCATCTTAATTATCATAAATCCATCCTTCCATCATAAATCCATCCTTCCATCCGTCGTCCGCCGCTCACCCTGCACTCAGGGTCGCAGGGGATGCTGGAGCCTATCCCAGCTGTCATCAGGCAAGAGAGAGTTGTTGGAAAAAAAAAATCAAAACTTTATAACAGCATTTATAACCATTTTATTACATAACATCATAGATTGAGGTTTTCTTTGCCGATGTCAAGTTCAATATTTACTTTATTTTTCCCTCTTGAGTCACCAACTCTAACCTCAGCCATCCAAAACAGACTTTCAGTGAGCAAACAGATTGTCATATTGATTCTGAAACTCACAGTGGTTTCAAGAAATAATGACAGTTTTCCCTCCTGTTTTTGTATGGCTAAAGTTCATCTCATAGATTTCAGTTTGGTACCAGAGGTAAAACTATAAATCTACCTATGTGACCAATGGAGAAATTAGAGCCAAAACACAGCTGGGTGAGTGGTGAGCAAGGAAAATGCAACCATGCTGAAAAGAGAAGGACTGAGTGAGAACCAATGAGCTGAAAGTTAACGGGGACCCCCCCGCTCCCCCCAAAATGGGCCGAGATTATCTGGAGGATGATCGTAGGATTTAGTTTGTTTGTTTTACAGGTTTTAGTGGATTGCACACGAAGACAAAACACCATGATAAGCTTACAATAAAGTTCTTGTATTAGCTGTTGACAATCCGTTCATCCACCCATCCATCGTCTGCCGTTTCTCCTGCACTCAGGGTCGCGGGGGATGCTGGAGCCTATCCCAGCTGTCATTGGGCGAGAGGCAGGGTTCACCCTGGACCGGTCGCCAGTCAATCGCAGGGCCTCATATATAGACGGACAACCACTCACTCACTCACTCATTCGGGGCAATTTTCCCAATTTTTTTCCAATTAACCTGCTGCATGTTCTTGGAGTGTGGGAGGAAACCGGAGGACACTGAGGAAACCCAAGCAGACACGGGGAGAACGTGCAAACTCCACACAGAAGGGTCCCCTTGATGTGAGACTCAAGCGCTAACCACTGCGCCACCGTGCCGCCCCAATTATCATCTATACAGTGCTCAAAATAAATAAAGGGAACACTTAAACAATACAATGTAACTCCAAGTTTTCCCTTTATTTCTTTGACCGCTCTATTTTTTTTCCAATTTGTCTGTTTTTTTTAATTTGGTAATTTCATGATTTTTTTTTTTGTTTTTGTTTTTTTGGGGGGGCGGGTAGGAAATCATTTCATGTCTTGTCATTAATGGAATGCTGGTTTAAACTACGCATTTGTCTCAGCTCAGGGCTCACCTTTTGAAACAACCTCCCACCGCACGGATACCGCAGCATAAGAAAGGAAATGTGGGTTGTCCTGGGGAAACTGAATCATAATTTTGGTTTTTACACTGTTTTGTTTTAAAGTTTGCGAATGGAAACGACACGCTGTCAGTGTATAATTCTTTATTAAAATTAATGCACGAAGGAGACAAATTAAGTGCTATCAACTGTGTTCATAAAAGGGAATCACAAGATCCAATCTTGACATGTAAATTTAGCATCTTCTCTTAATAGAGCTGTAAAGGATTGATCTCTCAAATCTATCTAATCAAATACAACACATCATGTTCCAAATTTGAATAATGATATAGTTTTACACACAAACATGGATCATGACCTGGTCAGAACAAGAAAAAAAAATAATGAGAAAATTTGCCATGAGCAAATAGATAATTTGTCACCTTTTTAGAATTAACAAAATTTTACCAAATAAGCTCCAAGAACTTATCTCATGGTGATAAAAACAAAACAAAACAAAACAAAACAAAACCCTTCAAATCATCCAGAAGTTGCCTGAAAGAAATTACAAGAAATGACCTAAAAAATCTGGAAGACTTTACTGGTATTATTTAAAGTAATACAGAAATTAGAGAATTGAGAGGAATTCATAAACAGGAAATATGTAACCCTAGGTATATCAAAATAGTACCTAAAATCAGAAAAAGAACAAGAGTTGATGTGAAAAATGCACAAGAAAACGTTTTATTCAGAATATTATGTCCAAACATTTTTTTTAAAATATGGCATTCATTATTCAAATTAAGCACTATTATAAATAATACAATATAAATTTAAAGTTCTGTCAACTTAGCCAATGGCAGCTGGAAAAGTCTCTGGCTCCACTGCAACCCTGAGTGCAAGAGAAGTGGCATGGATAATAAATAGATTAATGAATGATGAATTTAGATAATGTACTGAAATATTCTCCAAATATTGAAGTGACCATTGAATTAAACTTCTCTTATCTTCTACTCCTGGGACAAACTCAATTATTTAGATGCATATCAGGCATGGTATTTTTCCAAGATACAGTAAATTCCAGAATAAAGGAAGGCAGGCGTCTAACCGTAATGATAGTCACCTTCCAACATTTGACACAGTATTTTTGAGGTATTTCTAAGAATTATCTTAATAGATTTTCTTTTCCTATTAGAGACACACAAAGTCATCTCACCAGAACTGAAAAATCATTTCGCCCAGTAATAGTTTGGTTTAGTGACAGAAAAAAAGACTGAAAATATAGATCAAGTAAGAATAAAAGAAGTCTATCAGACATTGCTCAGAATTTTTTTTTTCTTTTTCATGAAAAAAAGAGTCAAGTTTAACAAAGGGCAGATTTAAAAATGTAGGATGAATAGCTCTTCATGTGGGAACATAAACTGCCCTTTAAAACACAATGCCATTGCTGCAGATGGGATTTAAATTATTGGATCAAAGCAAAAAGTTGAAGCGGGTATTATCCACCCGACTTCTGACTGGAGACATAAATCCAGTCCGAGTCGAAACTTATAATTTTATGCCCCTCATCAAACCTGATGGTTAAAATAGAAATTAACGAGCCGGGTACTAATACAGTAAAATCCACCCGCTGTATACAAGGATGCATATCTGAGGGGTGATCAGATGTGAAGCCAAATGATCACCACTGCTCCCTATTGGCTGTTGCCAAAGAAGGTCATAAACCGACTTGTGTGTAAAACAAAATTGTGATTTCCACTCTAATTTCTCGAATATTCTAATTTAACTTTTCATCTTATTAATAAAAAAAAAAAAACATAGAAAAATTGCTCATTCTTACCTTAAACAAACATATTCCCCTAACAACTGGTGAAAATGGCGACTAGAGATGTTATTCCGTTTGGATTGCAATATTGATAGTTTGTCTTGCGAAACTGCTTTATCTTATCGAAATGCTACTGATGAGGTGATTGCACTTCAAATTCGTTTGGCAACACTGTCATGTTTGCAGTATTCATTGATCAATCCTCTCCTATGAATGCTTATCTATGTTTTACACCACTCTTATGTTGCATTAACAAGACATGTGAGAGAAAACAGGGTATGGATTGCCTCAATGATTCTTAGATAATTTATTTAAGCTCTTAATCCCTATTCTTCTCTCTGAGAGTACTAAATAAATAACCATAAGTTCTCAGTATCTCTTAGTGCATAGGAGAACGGGGTATCAGAACACCAGTTTGATGTTATTGGTTAACTTCCTATCCTGAGTTTCTTGGAGAGAAAGGATCAGCATTTTTCGTTAATCTAGAATTTATTTTTTTTTTACTTGTTTCTTTCCCAAATTTCTGCTTTATTTGGCAGAATAGCCTGAACCGGCTGTAGCACATAAAGTCATTTCCTACTTTGCAGGGGAGAATTGTGTTGTGAAGAGGCGGATTCATGAGATGATGGGCATTCACCCGCACAGGTTAGTGGTGTGCGACTTCTGGAACAGAAAAATGCGAGTTATAGCTACAAATATCCTGAACTCCAAAGTCGTTGCACTCGAATTCATAAGAATCAGTAACGCCTATCACCTTGACCGAGGCCAAGGGGTGAGCGGTTAATTCTTCTTTCTGTCACACAGCCTAAGAAAGAACTTAGCAACAATTTTATACTGCACTTGACTTTAAGGCAGAGGTTGGAAATTACATAATGCCCCTTTGGGAAAAAAAAATAAAAAATTAAACGATAAATAAATATTTATTGAACAAAGTTGAGAGTCAACAACCAGTCACTAAATTTTAATACAGTTTCAATTTATTAAACCACATCAGCTTGTCATCTGATGTAATTTCATGTATCAATTGACACGCTAGCAGAGGGGGAGATTCAGAGTCTGAATCCAGACTTGGATGGTGATCAAGACGAAAGTCAAAAAAAATTGCACCGTTTAACTGAATTAGGATCGGTTGGATTGTCCATTTTGACTTCGCAAAACAATATGTTGCCTAAAGAGCCCTCCGCCATGTTTGAGAAATATGATCACTTGCTAGGATGTCTCTAAACATGCTATAAGGTATGTTACTAACTTTTTCAATAAACACAGAGGCTTCATGGATACGTGAGCTGATTCACGGTAAAGACTTGTTTCTCATGGGTTTTTCAAGGGTGTCTCAGAGTTCACAATGAACAGCTTGTGTAAGAACAAAAATGTCAATTAGGACATGAAGAAGGAAGACAGACAGAGTATTGTACAGCTTTCAAATGCTTTCCTACAGAAAACCAGAGAAACCAAGGTGTTGTTGAAGACAGTTTCCTCCTTTATCCAAAGATTATTGGAAAGTGTTGACAGGAGAAGTCTCAGCAGAATCTAAGCATGTGTTTTTGATATTCAACAGCTGCGTGATGCATGACTCTCGAGGCAACTGCTTCGAGCAGTTTAAGTGTCCAGCTCAGGAGCTACAAGTTCATGTCTAGTGGCAGATAAAAAAAGGCTCGTAATATTTGCATTGGACAAAAAAATAAGAACAGTGCTTATTATGTTACTGAGACATAGCAGGTTACTTTTATAGATTATTGTATTTGCAAAACATGTTTTATAGATACGATGGTTTTTGTAATGGATGGTATGAATCTGCTGAATATGCCATGTAATGCACTATATGTTACAACACAGTAATGTATCACAATTTTCCCTTTTTTCAGGGTCATTGTTATTTGTTATTGTTGTGTCATACCTCCCATCATTCAAAATTGTAACCATCATTGAAATATATTGGAAAGTCCACCACCTTCCAGAAAATTTCCTGTAAATAATGTAAAACTTTATGGAATGCAATGTGTTTTGAGAAATTGTTTTCTCGATTGACAAATCTTTTTTTTCTTTAACCTCAATGTCCATGATTTTCTCATCTCCAATTAAGTTCTGGTCTCTGGTGCTGTTGTTGTGTATTTGTGTATCAGAAAACGATATTGCCCATCTTTTCATGACCCACTCCACTGTTCATTTTCAATGTCCAAACTTTAACAAATGATCCGTTTCACAAAATTCTACAAAGGTATTTTATGATTACACTGTGGATCCCTGTTGACCTTGGTTTCTGTTACTACCACAATGTTCAATGTATCTGCGACTTGTTCAGATAGATTTCGATGGATAGTATTTTGGTGAATGGGAATGCTTCCTAAACTAATGTGATGAGAATGAGCATGAAAAAAAAAAAATCAACAGTAGCAAGAACAAAAAACAAAATGAAACAAAAATCTTTGTGAGGTATATGATCTGTAACTACCCTGAAACGACATCAGTTTGGCTGATGTAGTACGATCAGATAACTCTACCACAGCTGTTATCTTGAAGCTGCTCGCTATGTTTAAACATTACGCATCCAGAGCAAATTGTCTCGCCGTTATTGTCTAATCTACAGGTAAGAAAAAATAATTGCTTCTTTTTTTACAAAATGTTTTGGGTTTTTTGATCTGGTATAAAGATTCAGAGTGTAATGCGTTATGGACATGGTTTCATTTTGAGAGGAAATATGCATGGAATTTTACTGAAGTGACACACTGATGGTGGTCATGGATACATGCATCACAAGACCAACTTCTTCTTTTTTACTTCTATGTCATAATTTTGATAGTCCATAGTGTTCCAGTTAAATATCAGCCTGTCATTGCTGCAACATTTAAGCTTGGTATTTGTGTGTGGTGAGTCTCTCTCCCTGAGTTTTATTGTCTGTTCAGTGGTGTGTGTGTGTGTCGAGATGCATGCGGGTTTTTATTGAATTGGTTTCTGTCCTTCCCTCAAACAGCCACTCTTTGTCTTGGTCTCTTCCGTCTTTGCGATTCTAACACATCTGCAGCCGTATGTAGGTCTGCACCTGTGGGATTGTCAGCAGCAACATGCCAGTCAGCTGACAGCGATGTCTGAGTGCTGTGGTCAGAGGGGCTGTTCACCGAGCTCACTGCGAAGTTGCACAAACAGTCTCTCTTCTTTTTCTTTTTTTTAACAGGTATGATGGTTAAACCACAATACATTAAATCACTTGATAAGAATTACAAAACATGGCAGGAGCCATTAATCCCCGATACTGGTCAAATAATGTAGTAAATTACGACGCCTAGGCGAGCACTGAGTGCAGGGTAAACCTGCCTATCACGGGTGTTGGAATCCATTTACTGCCGTGTCTTATTCATCCTCCCCTATGTGCACATAAAGCAGAAATGAGAGTGAGCTGTTAGCCTCCCAAGGATGGGTTGTGTAAAGAGAGACAGGCAGCCCGGGGAGAGAAGGAAGTGGTTCCATCCCAGTGGGTACAAACACTTAACTCTGGGCGATACCTTAGAGGAATGAGGGTCAGCATGTGGTCAGGTGGATTATGAACCATCTTTACACTCTCATCTTACCAATTTACTCCAGCAGAGAAGGTGTCAGACCCGATAAGTACTTTCTAATCTTCATCTTTGATGATCTCACCAGGAGCCTAACGCAAGCAAGCAAGCAATCATGACAGTCTTATTCCTATCACCTCCAGTTTTTTGTTTTTTTTTCCTTTTTGTACCACCAGCTCTCCCCCGAGATTGAATCATGATACAGACTTTTTAATAAGGAAAGATTTATCTCTTATACTTCGCGATTTAAGATATTTGAACTCAGTTCTGGTTCAATTGCCTTCGCCTCCCAGAGGCCCCTCTTAGCCAAACTATCGCCTTTTTACTCCTCTCTCCTTGAGCAGACGTCGCAGGACCCCTGTTCCCCCTACCTTTTGGAAGAGTTGCTCCCCTGCTCTCATTACGCCATTGCTGACTTCACTGCATCACATACTTTCACGAGCAGTGCTATGCACAAACTGAGCCAAGTATACCTTTTCAATACTACTTCTTTGTTTACACTGTGTTCGTACTCTTCACACTCTGGGCACAACCTCTCATTTCTACTCCCTTCTCCTGTAATTCACAGTGGCCGCTGTATATCACTCTACATATTGAGGAATGTGTATCTCTTTTGCTGTTGTTGTAGGTTTTACAGTACTTAGTCTGGAATATATGAATTTTTATGGGTTTGGTTGAACACTAGCGGCATTTTGATAGCTTGGTGAAATTCATCTGATCTTTGAAAAGAAAAAAATCCCCCCCAAAATCCACTTTGCATCCATGTAGTATCACAAAGATCATGGAGGAAGAGCACTTACCAGTCTGTAAATGGGTTGACATAAGTCCCAGCAGTTCCACCTCCTCATTTTGATGTGCTGTAAACATGGTTAAAAAAAAAATAAAAACAGACTCGCTTTACTCTTATAAATGGGTTGCACAGGTCCTCAAAAGTAATTTTAGTTTTAAAATTATGAGGCCTTTTAGGGGCTCAGTTGCCTCAACAATGTAATTCCATCCATCCATCCATCCATCCATCCATCCATCCATCCATCCATCGTCTGCTGCTTATCGTGCACTCAGGGTCGCGGGGGGTGCTGAAGCCTATCCCAGATGTCATCAGGCAATTGACGAGATTCACCCTGGACTGTTTGTATATGTGGCCCTGAAATTGATTGGCAGACAAACAACCATTCACTCACCCACTCATGGGCAATTTTCTCAATTTTTTGCAATGTAATTCCATTTTATGTTGTGGTGCTCGGCCTGGAATAATCAATAACGAAGCCTTGGAGTCTTGGATGAGAGATTACCTTTATTACCAAGCATCACCAAACCACTATATAACAACCCCGTGCTCTTCCGCGCGCATATATATACCCCTGTGGCCTCAGCCACACCACCCAGTCCTTAGTGGCATGAGGTGAGAGGCCACGCCCCTCAGTGTCTAACACAGTGTATCTTTTTCTCCGTCAGACAGAGATCTTGATTTCCTGTGTTTTCCTGCAGATAAACCGTTTCCGTTCCTATCTTCAGATTCCCGAGTAAACTGACACGTCTTGCTCGGACAAGAAATATCAAGAAAATCATATTTTAAAATTCATCTGTCCATTGTCTCTGACACTTCTTCTACTCAGGGTTGCAAGGGATGCCAGAGTCTATCCACGCTGCCAGTCGTCAGGCTACACCCTGTCAATCACAGGGCCACATAAACAGACGGACCATTCACTCTTTCATTCGCACATTTGGGCAATTTTCCCAATTTAACCTGCTGCATATTTTTGGATTGTGGGAGGAAATCGGAGAACCCTTAGGAAACCCACACAGACACAGGGAGAACATGCAAACTCCACGCAAGAGTGGAGTGGAGCAAGGTCCCCTGTCGAAATTGAACCTGGGTCGTTCGTACTGTGAGGCCAAAGCGCTAAACCACTGCGCCGCCATGCTGCCCATATTTAAAAAAAAAATGTCTGAAAACATGCATTGAAGTTCAGTGTCTGTTGAAACTTTCATTTAAAAACTTTTAAAATCCCTCTAACCTGGTTTTGAAATGCTGTGAGCAAGAAAAAAAAACACCAAATCATGTGGGGATGTATCAGAACAAGATTTATTTACTCCAACCTGAAAAGCTTCAACAAGGACATTTTCACAATAAATACCCATTTAGATCATAGAAATGGAACTGGGAAAGTAAATTTTGGGGTTGAGAGAATCAGTCCTAATTTATGCTTAAAATGACCTCTCCCATCTGAGCAGACATGCTCAGGGGGACTAGGAGACAGGATGTGGAAGAAATCATGTGACACAGATGCAGGAAATAACCCTTCAGTTCGGTCTGTTCTTTCCAAACTGCCTGGTTTTGGTCTTTATCCTTGTCATACAGACAGTGTAATTTTTATTTGAGACGGTTTGCTAAAAAAAAATCAGGTCAACTGCTCAAACAAGATAGTTAACGGTAAATTTGCAGACTGTTCAACCAAAATGATGTGTCAAAAGAGACAAATGTCAGTATTAAGTAGATGTAAAGTCATGGATTTTTCTTTAGTATTGAAGATGGTGCTACTTGGTTTTCTTTTCTTTTTTTTTTTATATATCTCTGACATCCTTATCTGGATGTTATTATCTGATAAAACTTTATTTATTTTGTGGTCATCTTCAGATGTTTAACCTAATTTGATATCTACTTTGCTCTTTTCCCTGATTACTCTTTCCCTCACTGGATTTTTTTTTTTTTTCCAGTCATGGGAAACATGGGGAAAATGCCATGAGTAAAATGAAAGCAAGGCAAATAACAAAAAAATATGCGAGAATTTAACAGCCAAAATAATTGATAAGGAAAATATCGGAATTGTATAAAGAGGGAATAAATACATGTTTTTAAAATTACTTAAAATTCTTTGGCTTTTTCATTTTTTTTTACCCAGCCGCTCTGCAGAGCCATAGCCGTTTGCATCAGTTTTCTTCTTTTTTACTCTTGCTCCCTTGGACCCCTTTCTTATCAGAGGAGGTTTTTGGTCCACTGTAAAATTAAACATGGACAAGTGAAGGTTAAAGTGTGACAAACAATGTAAGGTCAAGCTGGATGTGCTCTCCAAAGATATGATTTTATACTGAAGAGCTGAACAGTATCCCCCGGGGACAACTTCCCAGGGAGTACAGAGGAAGCTGCTGTCCCCTGAGACAGAAACCATATCAGCATCCAGAGTTCTTATCTTCCGAGTGGCGCCTAATTAGATTGTGCTGTTCGAACATGAATAACCTGATCTTCTCTTACAACTCCTACTGGTGACCTAGCCTTCAGGTGTTGCACAGTTGAGGACGGGGTTGTAAATGGATCAATGATTTCTTCCTTTGCCTTATTTTCTTCCTTCTTTCATGCTTGCTTTGTCTTTTTTTTATACTAGACAGCAGTTGTAAACTAGAAAATTTCAGCATACACTTTACTTGTATCTCACCTCCTACACATGAATCGCTGTTTCACTAGAACTCTGGGTCTGTGGCTAACAGTCATCCTTGGTTTGTTCACATTTGCTAGAACCACTCATATGAACAGCTCTGATCTCAGGTTCTTCCTACACATGCTGATGTATCATCCTCCTTTTAGCTTTAGAAGAAATGGCATTTCCTTTGCTTTCCTCAGAGATCTGTAAAGTTTGTCTGACCTTTGAATACACTCGGTCCATTCCGTTTTGGGCTGTGACTCATTAGGTTAGTCAACATTGACATATTAACTTTTGCTGCTGTCACATTTCAACAGTTCAATTTTTCCTCTGTATGTTTAGTGATTAACAGTACTGTTGCGGACTGGCTCTGTTTTATTTGGCATTGTACTTCCCTGGTCTATAATTTGTACAATGTCTCTTCAACCCCTTACATATAAACCTGTCTCCTGTTGTGGGCTTTATTTTAAAATCAACACCACATTGAAGCATACACAGGTTGTAAATAAATCACTTTTTATGTGTATTCAGTTTTATTGAGGAGTTTAAGAAATCTGACTGTTTTGTCCAAGTTTGCAGACAGAGGCCTTTTGTAAATGATCGTCTTGCTTCAGTGGTGATCCCATTTTATTGTTATTTAACTGAAGGAAGTTTCTTGCCAACCAGCATTTCCTGAGGTTTAAACAGTTAAAAAGAATATTTATTGGGCTTGTGCTGTCAGATTTGAGGTGAAAATAAGTTTGAACGTCAGCCACAGCGCAGTGACATTGAATGTTGTTTATTTTATTTTATTTTCAAAAAAGGGAGAAGAAGGGGAGGCATTCATGCGTGAAGAAAATAAAAAGCCCTAAAAATTGACCCCTGAGGAATGCCACATTGATAGGGAGCAGAGTAAAAAGAGCAGTTTGCAGATCGCACTGAAAATTTGTTCCATTTAGCCATGTTCCAGAGAGCCATCTTCCTCTTTTATGTATCTTAAGAGAATCTCAGGGTCAATAGCATAAAAATCTTTTAAGAGAAAAATGGAGGGAAAAAAAAAAGCAAAACCCAGACGAAGCATTTTAAAGAGTTGGTCAGTTTATTGGCTCTCAAATGTACTGAATGTGGTACGAAATAAGGAAACCTGTGAGAGGACAATTATGTTAACGTAAGACCAGAATCTCTGCTCACTTCTTCTTGCGTGCTGTAAGCTTTTTAATTTTCTTTATAAAAAAATACTTTTTACTTTGGTGTCAGCAGCGGTGTATATCAAATCAAAATATATGTCAGTTGTTTTTTTTTGTTTTTTTTTATACTTCTGAAGAACTTGCACACATTCAAGTAATATTTCAAAAAATTGTGGTTTCACACCGCAGGTCTTGATGCATGACGTTCTCGAACAGTACGAGATGTGCAAATAATAACACATTATTTGCAATTCTAATGATGGTTTCCAGTTATTCATTAAGTTGGAGACAGTATTATGTATGTGCAGCCTTGCAGTCCAAGCCAAAAATACCTTATTAGGACATAATTGCATACCAGATCATTTTTTGAGTTTTATAAAAACTACGAGAGGGAGTTAACAGACGTTAAATGTCACGTTTTGATCAATAATGCTCCAGGGTCATACCATTTACATTTTTTCAGATATGTAACTACAGAGCATCCAAATTGTTGTTTTAGTCATAGTTTCACTTTTTTTTACACTGTAGAGTTTTTGTTTGGAAAAAATTCTCGATGAAAATCACATTAAAATGTGTTTGTTTGCCGTCATCACTTTCTGTCACTAATGAATTCCATGTTGATACATTAATGCTGTGTATTTCAGACGGATGGGTACATTTTTATCAGTACATTTTTGTAAATTATACATCTTTTATGTGTTAAACAATATATACACAGGTTTCACAAGAACTGAAAAAATGTATGCAATGCTGGGCTTGGATATTCAATAACATTTTGTTCCAATCTATTTTTTTTCTCTAGCTGTTCATTAGGAAATGCTTTATTTCAAGCAATTTGGAATGTTCAAAAGATACACCCATGCTCTGTCTCACTTACATGCATTATTTACACATGAATAGGGACTATATTGGTAGAAGGATGCTGGAATTGGAGATTTATGGACGTAGTGAGAGAAGATATGAAGGTAGCTAGTGTGAGAGAGGAGGATACAGAGAACAGGGTTAGATGGAGGAGGTTGATTCGCTGTGGCGACCCCTGAAGGGAAAAGCCTAAAGGAAAAGAAGAAGACCAGGTTGACATGAAGTAAGCAAGAAGTAAGAAATGAAGAAGAAGAAGAAGAAGAAGAGGCAGAAAACCACCCAAACCACTCTTATATTACCTATCCAAACAAATGAGATGACCACATTGCTATTTGACTCGACTGGTTTTATGACAGCAGGAAGTGATATATATTTAAATTATATTTAACTCATAATCAATTTAATCAAGCTGCTTTTCTAAGCTGATCCGACCCTTAATATCTACATTCTGACACTAGGTCCGCGCTAACCAACAAATTATAAAATTACATAGATGTATTGTAATAGTAATATAGTCAATATTGGCAGTATCTTGTTCTTTTAAGTGAGATGTTTTTTATATTGAAAATACAATACTATGTACTATACTAATATGTACTATTACTGTGAATATGCAAAAAAGTTACCCTCAAAAGAACCAGGTCATTGCCTTGAGTTCATCAATAAATTACCATATCTAAAAAATGAATTCTCCTGAGATATTTCCCCATTATTTGAAAAAAACAAAACAAAAAAAAAAAACAACAACATTTAAATCAATAAGAAATTACAAAACAGTGCAAAAGACTACATTAAATATTCACACATGATTCTATCTGCAATTAAATAAGTTAAACAATATCAGCAAGGAATTCAAAACCATGCTCTTTGGAAACAAACTGTGGGGCGTTTGTGGCTCTGCTGTTAGAGAGGGTGTCCCTTGACGTAAAAGGTCCTCGGTTCGGTCCCCAGCTTTTCCTGCTTCACTCACAAAGTATCCTTTGGCAAGACACTGAACCCCAAGGTCCTCCTGATGGCCTGTCTAGCTCTTTGCATTGTGTCTGTGTGTGTACATTGGTGAATGTTATCCAGTGTAAAGTGCTTTGAAACCACAAGATGATGAATGCATTTTATAAGTGGAGGCCATTTACCTTTATTTATATTGTTATTATATTTAAGATATCACATAAGTGAGAGTGCGTCAGGTAAATAGTTTTTTAGATTTAAATGAAAGTAAACTACTAGAGAGAACTTTCTGAACCTAATCAGATATCTTATGGCAGAAAAATGGCTAATGAATATCTGGATACAAATAAAAAGCTCTTGTGTTTTTTGTTTGTTTTTTTAACTAATCAATGAATCATATTCCAGTGTATGCAGTTAACAGCCACACTGACATCATTACTCATTCATGTCAACCATAGATTTCTGCATCATCCAGCCTTTTCCTTTTTTTGGGGGGGGGGGCGAGGGGGGCAAAATTAAAATCTGATAAACCCACTGACGGAATTTGCAGCGTCTCTCAGCAGATGAAAACGTAGCTGAACCAAGAGAACATTTATTAGGCGCAGAAAAGTCCTATACGTTGTCAAATGAGTGAAACAAGGAAGTAGATAGGACGGTGTGTGGGAGATTTCTCTCGTCTTGCCTTTGGACATTTCCTCCCACACATTTATCTGTGACACTTGCAAGTTGCGTGGTTTTGATTAAAAATTAATTCTATGTACGTCAGTTTTTTTCAAAAACAAATATCTCAGTAGTCACAAAGTGCTGCTGTATATCCAAGAATTGCTTTAGATTTGGAGAATCGCGAGTCAGATACTCCAGGGTTCTGAGCCAGGGGCATCCACAAACCATTCACAAATATTGTAATGTTTAAAAAGACAATTTTACTTTTTTTGTCATTTTCTTTGAGCATCCTACTTTTGTCTAACAGACTTAAGATATGTTTTTTTTCTGCTTGAATTAACTACATTCTTGCTTATCATCTTTGTAATACCTATAAAATGTATGGCACAGCAGCCAGTGCTTCCGTCTTGCAATAGGAAGGTCGATGGTTCTATTCTGATGTGGGCCCTTCGGTGTAGAGTTTGCATGTTCTCCCTGTGTCTATGTGGGTTTCCTACAGGTTGTCCATTTTTCACCCACAGTCCACAAAAAATGTAGCTTGTTAACATGCAGTAGATGTGAGAATGAGAGAGTGAATAGTTGTATGTCTCTGTGTGTGACCCTGTGATTGGCTGGTGACCGGCCCAAGGTGAACCCTGACTCTTGACCAATGACACCTGAGATAGGCTCTCGCTCCCCCGCGATCCTGTGTGCAGGATAAGCAATAGAGATAATAAATGAATAAATACCTGACAAAGGTCCCACTTATTCACCTTTATTTTGCAGGAGTTTCTCTATCTTGAAATTTTTAATGGACAGTTTAATGGAAATTAATCTAATGGGGTAAAGCTTTTCAGCAAATGAGGAAGAATCTGTTACAAAAAAAAAAAAAGATTAAGAACTGTCAAAAAAACAGTCAAAGGCATTAATAAAGCTAGTTAATTTTTAAGCGACTCAAAAAATAGTTTACATAAAACAGGAGGAAAAAATACACTCATCAGATACCTCCAAATGTTACGCTCACCTTAGTCTTAGCTCCTCGAAAACACGTCAAAGTGAATAGGAACAAAGATGTGTGTGTTTTTGTGATGTGCCATGACCAAGGGAACATTTCCACGGTTAATGTTTCTTTTCCTCTCTTGTGCTCAGACTGAAAGCGCTAGTGTCTACAGGAGGCAGGAGTGTGCAGGCGGCATGTGACTGGTAGGTTTCACCTTCAGGAACAGATGCCCAACACACACCTTAACACAGGAGCTGGTGGCTGGCAGGTAGCCGTATGTTATGCTGCCCTCTCCTGGGGAATGGTGTAAAGAAATGTCGAAAACCAACCCTTCGTTTTGTGATTGAAAATCTCGTAAAAGTGTGACACTCACATGGAAGTGCATTGAACGCAATTGAATTACATTTAAGTTCCTCCCAAAGCAAAACAGTTTAATTGAATAAATGTTGTCAACACAGTGACAGAGAAAGATGCCAGATATGTGAGTGCAGGGCAATATTTCAATATGCATGGATTACCGTCTGTCGTAATTGTGATTTGCTACTCTTGATGTAACTTTAATATTAAAGTTGTTATGCTTAACTTTCAAATGCAATTCCGTCAACATTTAACAAAAGAAATTGTTAAAAAAAAATCCATAATCATTAAGAAATGTCCCTGAAAAGTCTACCTTTCCAGATTGTTTTGATTTATTTGTTGTTTTATTTCCAATTACCAAATGTACTTCATTGTTCTTAATGGCAGTAAAAAGAATGTTTCTCCAACTGGGCTCCAACTTACTGGAAAATGAGACAGAGCTTACACGACTGCATGACTGTATCGCTTAATCAATTTAATTTAAAACACCATCAAGCATTGGCAGAAAGCTGAAATCAGGACAATAAAAACACAACTTTTGCCATTACACTTACAAAAAGACTGTTATTATTGTTCACTGTACACATATATACTGTATTTTTTATACAAATGTACATGCAGTATAGGTATATATTTTCGACTACTAATGCTAATTGTGTTTAATGATTCCTCAGCCATCAATTTTCCCAATTCAGTTTTACCAACGGATGGAAAATCTGTAGTGTCGTGTCCACGTACATATTGAACCGGTCACACAGGAGACGTCCGTTTAACTGTTTGCATGGCACTCTATTTCCCTCGCACCATACATGTTACATCCTGCAATCACAGAACTAAGTTTCCGGTTTGCAACACACACTTTAATAACCTTGATGGAAAAGAAAAATGTTTTAAAGATGACAGAAAACTGGTGACTATATTACCTATATTGGTAAATATATTGAATATATATATATTGAAATTTCACAATTTTGGACTGTGGGCCTATAATTACTTTCAGTGACACATGTAAAATGTTTTGAAATGCCCCCTCTTTTTTTCCTGACACCCCCAGGCTGTTTTCCCATGTGGACGACCCCTTCCTGGATGAACCTCTGCCCAGGGAGTTCGTTCTCTACCTGCGCCCCAGCGGACCCTTACAGAACCAGCTCTCACATTTCTGGCAACAGAGCCGGGTTACCTGCGGCAAGAATAAAGCCCATAATATCTTCCCCCACATCACCCTGTGCCAGTTCTTTATGGTGAGTCAAATCTAAGACTGTCCCCATGTTTCAATGAGGGATTGAAAAACAAATCGCTACATTTTCATCACCTCCCTTAGTGCGCCGACCACAAGGTGGAGGGTCTGTGCGAGGCCCTTCAGGCCACTGTGGAGCAGTGGCGGGGACGCTTTCCCAGCCCGCTGCCCCTGGAGCTCTACACCTCCTCCAACTTCATTGGTCTTTTCGTGGAGGAGCAGGTGGCCGACGTGCTCAAACAGTTTGCGGCCGACTTCGCCACCGACGCCGGCAGGAAAGCAGGTAGGAAATACAAGGGCATTACAAAGGCAATTACCCAGAGAGGAGCCTAAATCACTTACACCACCACCCAAATACCATTGGGTATTTCAACTCTACTTCTTAGCAAAAAACAGTTATTAAAAAATATTTTTAGAATATTAAGAAAAAGCTTGAATTCCTGGTGTAAAAACTGTGTTTTGCTGATTGTTTACACTGATGACATTTGAGCTGCATTGGTATATTGTCAAGCTAGTTTCCTCTGCAACAACCAGCATGTGATATGTTCATCAGAAGTGCATGTGGAGCCTCATAAGAAGCAGCTCCATGTGACTCTGGCCTACAACTTCCCCTCTGATCACCTTCCATTGCTGGAGAAACTGGCCAAGGGCATTGAGGTCAAGCTGGGCTGTGATTGGCTAGCGGTGCTATTCTCTCGGGACATCCGCTTTGCAAACCATGAGGTAACCTTTATGTTCATCTGACTCCTTGTTTCCTTCGATAGATGCTATTCAAGCCTATTTTGCTCAAGGATATCACTGACAGAACTCCTTAGTCCTAAATGCACCCTTTAAGAAAGGGTACATTTAAAGTCTCATTGATCCAAATTTAATCATGTTCTGGACCCTCAAGTGGACCCTTATTATGTTATTTTCCTGAATATGCACCCTGCGATCTAAAGATATTCTGGTTGACCATTAAACATTCAACAATGTTTAATGTTTTAAATGATCCCATGTCTGATGAGTGAATACATTTTTTTGCTGCTATTAACATTTCCTTCTCCCATTTGCTAGTTATGTGTTGAGAATTCCTGTTAACAATGAAAAACATTTAGTTTTTAAATTTAATGTACCAAATCAATGGAGGGCTGATTAACCGTTTTTCCTCTGAAATCTATATGTGTATATTTTTGGAATTATTTCATTTATTTTGAAAGGAAAACTATGCATTAAGCTGCTCTTAAAACTAAAGTTTTACTATTTCTCTCATTGGCATCTTGTATTTAGGTTCAAACCCTAGGGTGTAAGCACAGGTGGGTCTACCTACTATTTCCTCTGGAGCTAGACCTCCCCTTGGTGCATCTTTCCAACCTGTTCCTGGCCTTCCTGGTAGATGAGATTGCAGAAATTGTTCACTTTGGTGGTGCTGACTCCTGGTGTGTTGCAGTAGCTGGCGTGTCGACTTGTGTTTAATCCTCTCCATCCATCCTTGTTGTTGGCTTTCACAGTTGAGTTAGCGTCGGTGGGGAAGCTTCTCTGGTGTTCCTTTTGGGGGTGCTCAGTTGGTTCTGTCATGATGTTGATGCTCTGGACTGTTGAACTGTTGACACACAGCCAGATGGGGACGCAGATTTTCTGTTCTTTTACCATCTGCAGTGAGGGAATTAGTAACACCGTGGCGCTAAACCCTCGCAATAATTCCTTCCTTGTCTGACCTGTTGTTATATAATAAATTAATTCAGTGCATTAGGATGTCATGAAGGGCTTATGTGTGAGCCCTGTGAACAAAAGATATGGACCTTTTGTAATTGGATTCCCTCCTCCTCCTGTCGCACACACAGACATTGCGGGTGATGTACCCATACATGCCACAGAATGAAGATGAGCTCGAGCTGGTCGCAGGGGATTTCATCTTCATGTCGCCGATGGACCAGAGCAGCGCCAGTGAGGGCTGGGTGTACGGGACCTCGCTGTCCAGTGGGCTGTCCGGCCTGCTGCCTGAGAATTACATTGGCCTGGCTGACGAGTCCGACACCTGGGTCTTCCACGGGTGAGCCTGAATAACCTGAAGGGGGTCATATTAAAAAAATATTTCTACCGATTTCTCGGACACTTTCCTTCTTATTACCTGACGTAAGGTGAAGTAATCTGGATAAATTTCATTTGTAAGTTCCTCATCATTTCTCTGTAATGATTTGATCATTTTCAAATTGCCAATCAGCACAATTGCTTTTTTCTCAGCTTGAAATTGTTGAAAGAAATGATCTTAGGGTGTGGTCAGTCATGTAGTCTGTGCATGATGAATCCAGTTAATGACATTATAGTTAGATGATTACACACACACATGTATATTTGTATACATAGCAACTTTGATACAGTAAGTGATTCATCCATTGCAGATTTCATCTTTAAAACAAATATATGTTTGTTTGCTTTTTCATTTTAGCTTTTCGACCTCAACGAGACGAAGAACTGATGTCATTTTTTATTGTACATGCAATGTTCTTGCCGCCCACAGCTCTCACTCATTCTTTAGCTGTGGGCCGTCTGACAAGCCTAGCAAGGAAAGAGGGATGTTTGACAGCCTGCTGGATGGACGGCGGGCCGAGACCACCAGCCCCGGAGACATGCCCACTCTCAGCCTCATCTGCCATCCAATGCAGGTAAGCTCTGTGCGTTCACGAAAGAGGGACACACTTTGGAATCACATCAACCACCCAGTGGTTTACTGATGACTTACAGCAGGTCCTGCGGATGAGCGGCGGGCACAGCCGTCAGCCCAAACGAACAGTTTTCGTGTGTCGCCACGGTGAGAGGATGGATGTGGTATTTGGCAAACATTGGCTCTCGCTCTGCTCGGACAGCAAGGGTAACACAATTGAATTTCCCATGAAATTGATTAAGCGTTTTTTTTTTTGTTGTTGTTGTTTTTATCAGACCACTTTTTAGTTTTATCATTATTTGTCTCTTTCAGGTCGATATGTGCGCTCCAACTTGAACATGCCTCCCAGTTTGCCGCTGTGGGGAGGACAGAGAGATTATGATATGGATGCACCCATCACTGTATTTGGATCCACGCAAGCCCGACTCGTGGGTATGTGACCATGCTCCTTCTTTTAGAGCAAGGACTCAAACATACTGGGAGACAGACAGACAGACAGACAGACAGACAGACATAGATAGATAGATAGAGGGAAAGAACAGTTTGATAGATGGCAAGAACAGATGGATAGAGGGAAAGGATATATAGATAGATAGATAGATAGATAGACATAGAATAGATAGATTGAAAGACAGATCAATTGATTGATATACATAGATAGATGGATGGAAAGAACAGACAGACAGAAAGATTGAAAGATAGATAGACAGAAAGACAGATAGAACGAAAGAAAAAAAAATACTTTGCTGAACCCAAAACTAGGAAATTATAATTGGTACATTCAGAAATTGATAGAAGAAATATTTCAATTTTTCCCTGTACAAATAAGACAAACGTGCCACAATAAAGTAGTTCTTGAATCAGAAGAGCAGTGGGATAGGCCCATCTATTTGTCTAAATCTTCCGTGTGTGTGTGTGTGTGTGTGTGTGTGTGTTCCAGGGGAAGCCCTGTTGGAAAGTAACACGGTGATAGACTTTGTGTACTGCTCCCCTGCCCTGCGATGTGTTCAGACTGCGCAGGAAATCCTGAGAGGCAAGCGGACGATGCCCTGCAACGCGGAGACATCTGTTGACCACGAGGAGTGTCGGCCAGTAATGCGGGTGTATCTGTGTGCGTGCAGGTCTGCAGCAGGACGGCAAGCTAAGAATGCGAGTGGAACCAGGGCTCTTTGAGTGGACCAAATGGGTTTCCGGGGGCTCCCTGCCTGCGTGGATCCCACCCTCTGACCTGGCTGCAGTCCACTTCAATGTGGACACAACATACAGGTGTTACACTATTCAGCTCTTCAGTTAAAATCATTTCACATTCATAAACTGAGTGGTGTAAATGGTTTATTAAACGGCTTTAGTAAGATTTTATTGACATTCAATACAACTATTATCTTCACAGTTTTACACATATTGTAACATTCCGGACAGAGCCCAGTTATATATTTTACTTAAGATTATCTCAATTCCATTTTCTGAAAATCACATGGGGGGACTTATGTTCTGGTCTTTTTCTGATGATTGCTTATAAGTATATAGATAGTATAGTAAGTATGTATATATACTCATATGTTACCATTTTTGGGCTATTTTTTGGAACGCTGCAGGCAGAATAGCAGAAAATGACTATGAAAATAATAATTTGCATAGAAACCCTCCAAACGGGTATTTTGATTTTGAAAGTCGCATCACTGGATGTACACAATATTGTTACGTATCACAGTTTATTATATCAATGGTAAACCATATTGTTTTTATTACATGATATTTCCCTATGCTGTCCATGGATCTTTATTATGTACCAACTGTATTCTCATGGATTCCACCTTTTGTATGCAAAAGCAATTGTTTATGCTGCTCGTCATTTTTGTGTCAATGCAGAGACCTCGTTTATCGTCTAAAACGATGTGTGCAATCCAAGAAAAGGAATATCTTGTAGCTGCTGTTGTCTCTAGTCGTTGCCAAACACGGCACCTCCAACCCTCTTAGCCAAAGCTGACCTATTTTTGTGTTGTTTTGAAATGGCCACAAGTAGAGAATTCCCTGCAGCGGCTGATGTTTGTCTCTGCACAGACCTCTGATCCCAGTCAGCAAGCTCACCGTGTCTGAATCCTATGAGAGCTACATGAGCCGGAGCCACCAGGTGACCAAAGACATCCTGTCCGACTGCAAGAACTCTGGTGAGAGCCGGACAGCATCCTATTCAACTGTTCATTAATCTAGCTGTCCATCTATCTATCTATCTATCTATCTATCTATCTATCTATCTATCTATCTATCTATCTATCTGTCTGTCTGTCTGTCTGTCTGTCTGTCTGTCTGTCTGTCTGTCTGTCTGTCTGTCTGTCTGTCTGTCTGTCTGTCTGTCCGTCTGTCTGTCTGTCTGTCTGTCCGTCCGTCTGTCCGTCCGTCCGTCCGTCCGTCCGTATCAAATTCTCTTTAGGTACACAACAAACACATTGTGAATATCGGACTTTTGTTTTAGATTTGAGTGCTCACGAAATTATTTTAGCTTTTGATTTGTTAGTAATATTGCAGAGGTGTTTAAGTAATTTCTTTATTATTCTTAATTTTTTCCGGATGACGTTTTGAGATTTTTGGTATTTTAGGCAATTAGTGAATTATTTTGTTTGCTTAAATAATAAACAGAAACATTTGCTTTCCGCTATAGTTCAAGAAAAATTGACTATTTTAATGATGATTGAAATACAATGATATGCAGCCCAACCTTGATGTGCTCATGTGTGAATTGTTCCACGCTGCCTGTTTGTACCCTCGACAGGAAACAACGTGCTGATTGTAGCCCACGCTTCTTCCTTAGAGGCCTGCACCCGCCAGCTGCAGGGTCGTGGGCCGCAGAGCGCCAAAGACTTCATCCAAGTCGTCCGTAAGGTCTGTTTCATTGCACCGCTTTTCTCTTGATACGTCCCACCTCTCTCCAATATTGCTTCCATCTGTTTCTTTCACCCCCCCCCCCGCCCCCTTTCCTCGGCACGACTGTGGTTTCTACATCCTAAATCACAAGGTCACATTGCTTACACAAAGGGATGATTTTTCAGTCAAACCAAAATCGTGATTTTGCCTTGAATTTTTATTTTTATACATATCAGTACACAGATGTCACATTCAGTCAATTAATTCAGCGGGAATACATTTGCACGGTTCCCAAATGAAATGACATATTTATGGTAAAGCGACTGTAATTTCATTTTCTGAAACCAGACATTTTATCCCCTTTCTTTTATCCCCTCTTATTGAACTCCCACTCTATAAATCTGTGAGAAAACGCCCTCGCCAACACATTCCTACTTAGTGTATGCAGCCTTACTGCAGCCAGGGGTTGTGAATAATAGTTTAATGTGGATTGAAACTAATCAGGGAAACAGGCATGATGTATTGAAGGAGTCATGTTTCCTCCATGAATGAAAAAATTATCATTCAATCATATACGACAGAATATCTCTAAAATGCGGTTTCAGGTAAAATCTATGTTGTGAAACTGGCTTGATGCTGGAAAAAATAGAAATTGACTTTGCATGTTATGAATGTTCATATGATGTCGATTCGTAATCTCAACTTCAGATCAATCAAGCTTCTTTATCAGGTGGCTGCCATGTCAAAGCGTAAAATTCCACCGGAATATCGTAAATCCTGTGGAAAGTCGGGCCTCGGGTCGTGCGGTAGCACTGGCTCCGCGTCGACTTGGACACAACTCTGCAGCTTTTGGCCGCTTGCTTGTTTGCGTTTGTGTCAGTCGCAAATATTGAGGCTTAAATGCTGGTCTTTGCGGCTCCTCATTGATTCAGCCTACATAGCCTACAGTGTAGCTTGCGGCGAAAATAACTTTTAAACCCAACAGAGCATAATAATAACTGCAAGAGCGTGTACTGTAAGAGGCCAATTCTAAGTCAGAGAATGCAAACTCTAGTTATTGTGCCCCCCTTTGGCGGTTTGTTTCAGATCCCTTACCTTGGCTTCTGCTCCTGTGAGGAGCAGTGGGACACAGGGGTATGGCAGCTAGTGGACCCACCCATCCTCCCCCTCACACATGGACCGAACCACACGTTCGACTGGAGGGAGGCTCTTCTCCAGGAATGACGCTGACGGCCCACGCGACTCCTCCACCAACCTCACCAATCAACAGAGACATGCGGGACTGGCAGCCCCCAACTCTGGGTTGTTTGTCTCTGGGAGGCTGCGAACAATCGGAGAACCTGGTGCCGGCGAGTTGGCACACGCACACAGTTTATGATGTTGTTTTTTTTTGTTTGTTTGTTTGTTTGTTTGTTTGTTTTTTAATGAGCGGGATGTGAGGTTGCGGCAATGAAGGTCCAGCTGGATCGGGTGGGGCTCAGGGGCGGAGGGGGCTCAGGAGGTTTTGTACACTCAAAAGCATCATTTGGGTTTTTCCTTCAATGTTACTTGAAATGAGCAGTGAGACACAATTTCACAACTTTACATTGTGAGGTAATGTAAAGGACCGGCTGTGGACACACTATCGTTTCCATTTTTATTTCAGGGGCTCTAAAGCCTGAACACACAGCTGAAAGTTCTACGTGGAGGACAGAGAAGGAGTGAGTTCTCGGTCCTTCAGTTTCAAAGGTGTGAACATAGTTTAGCACCGCCTGTGCAACATCCTGTGTCCTGAATGGATGAATTGTAAAATGCTCAGATTAGCATTAGCATGTAGACGGTGTGTTTTTTTTCTGTTGTTGTTGTTGTTTTGTTTATCTGCTTGTGTCCTGGTTAGCGTGGTAACCAGCCTGCAAGATCTCAATATTTACTGAAACGTGCATGAGTTCCAGAGCTCCAAATACAGCTTAAGTAATAACGGGGAGTCATCAGCTCAGGCTGCTTTTTGAAAAAGAAAAAAAGAAAAAAAAAAAAGAAGCCTGCCACACTGTTGAAAACCCCAGTTTGTGACTTGATGTTTCACGACGGCGGCCCCTTCTCTTAAACTGTAAGGAAATGTGTACATTTTTTGAGAATGTATTCATTTCAAACTTATTTTCAATGTGATATTCTCAGTCGCATAAAACAATGTTGTGGCCACTAGCAAGATGCCGTCGTGTAGTTAGTTTTTATGTGGCAAACATCGAGCTAGCCTGTTGTTTGTCACATGGCAACTTTGACCTGTACACACTCTGAACTATTTCTCAGCGGTTAGTCAGAGCTTTACTATTTCCTAGCTACCTGAATGCACCATCACTAGCATGCTAAAAACAACCGATCTCAGCAGCTCACATTTCCAAACTCTTTTTTGGGGTTTTTAAAGGCCACACTTTAAGGTCGTGTCGCATGGCTATGCAATATGAAAGGAAAATTAATATTATTAATATATTTGGATTGGTAATTTGGTTTGGGTTCGGAAAATCACGTCAAAGTGAGGCAGACTTTGATTGTAGTTCAAGTCTCCTACATGCATTTATATCGAGGATATCTGTCATTTAAATGATCAACTGTTAAATATTCAGTTTCTTCCACAGTAAACATTTGATTATTTATTTATTTTTTATTTTTGTTCATTTCTTATGATTGGCAACTTTTTTTTTTTTAAGTTCTTTATTCCTGGTAATATCATGGTACTTTCTGATGTTTTGAAGACTGTATTTGAAATCCGCTGTTTGATTTTGATTGGATTGATGAAAAATAGCCCAACAGTGGGGAAAAAGTGAAAGTAGATTCGAAACAAAGGTAAAAGTTAATTTTTTTCCCCAATAATTCCTTTTTCCGTTGGATAGAAAATACTTTTTTTTCACAATTTACACTTTAAATGAACCCACCATGCAGCATTCAGTTAACAGTATTTGATGTATACTGATATGCTTTAGCACCCGACTGCTGAACAACTGTTGTGCGTCTGTTTTGTCCACAATGTCTGAATTTATGTTTAAGAAATTGGTGCCTCTTTTACGAAATTTCTCTAAACTGTGGAAACTTTGTTTGCAATTATCTGTGCATCTTAGCAGTATTTTTTTTTTTTTTTTTTTACTTCTTATGAAGAACACCTGGACTTTGTTGCAGGGCTTGTGTCTTCTCCATCTGCATCAGGGAATTTACTCCCATATGTAGCAACGTACACCATGCAGCACGGTGGTGTCAGCGCTTTTCCGCCACACTGCAAGTAGCTTTCCGATAGGGGGGGGAGGGGGCTTTCTCTGAGGAGCTTGCATGTTCTCCCCCGTGTCTGCGTGGGTTTCCTCCGGATTCTCCGTTTTTTTTTTTTTCTCCCGAAGTCCAAAAATACATTGGAGATCTTAAACTACCCAGATGTGATCGACCGGCACCGGTTCAGGGTGAACCCCACCTCCTCATAGGCTCCGCCCACTCCAACCGCCCCCCCACTACCCTTACGGCAGGACGCGGGGTAAAGATAATGAATGAATGAATGCATAAATGAATGCAGCAACTGAATCAGCACAAAATGCACAAGTGACAATCAGACAGTACCTTCACTCGGGTCCAGCTGCATCTGTCGTGTTGTGTACGTGTGTGTCTGTGTGAGTGTGAGCACGTTCGTAATCCCAGAGTGCAGAGCAGCTGTAAATAATCAAACAGTTTTTAAAAAGAGAGAGAAAAAAAAAAAAGATGTCTTCCATTTTAATTTCTATTTATTGCTTAACTTTTGATTTTAGTGTCGTGAGAAGAAATATTTTTAGAATAGGGGTCATTACTTTGAGCAGCATGTAAAAATGTATCTCAGGTGTAACTGCAGTCAAAATGTGTACATGCAGCTTTTTGTGTGCGCGCGCGTGTGTGTGTGTGCGTGCGTGCGTGCGTGTGTGTGTGTGTGTGTGTGTGTGTGTGTGTGCACACGTGGGGGGGGGGGGTGTGATGCACCTTGACCATTTGAAGTGCTGACCAGCCACTGGAGGTGTGACAAACAACCACAAATGGAAAGTCTCCGCGTAAGCGTTTGCAGATGTTTCGTTGAAACAGACTAATTCCTGACTCCCTCTCAGCTCCAGACGCAAAAGCCCCCTGTTGTCTGTCACTTCCTTTGTCAGATCTAATCTCAGTTGAGTGCATGGTCCTTGGGGAAATAGCATCATTAAATATTCATGTTGCTTTTTTTCTTTTTACACACCAGTAATTTACCAGTAAAACAAAAACTGCTCACCTGGATCAGCTTTTGTTCACAACGTGAAGCCAACTACACGCCAATATACCCCCCCATCCTGCAAGGAAAAATAGGCCACAGTATTGGGGTTCACTAGTGCCCCCTAGGGACCAGGGGTACCTGCAGGCAACAGTTGTATGTTAGAATGTTGAACGTGTTGGATACCAGATCTAAAACGCATCACTCTTCAAGAGAAAAAAATAATTCCATTCAAAAAACACATAAAAAATAACTCATAAGCACAAAAAATTGAATGCTACAATAAAACCTGGATTATTGCGACACCCTTCCCTCAAAAAAACCTTCAAATTACGATCTTTCTTGGCAATTTGCAATCGTCTTACAGGAGGCCAACTTTTGACAAGTTTCAAGTTGTTTTATAAAATGATTTTCCTCACTTTTTTCAAGAGGCCTGTATTGAACCGTTCGGTTATTATTTTTACACCCAGCCGCCGTCATTTATGGTGAATCTAAAATGCTGCCGGCGATGCGAAAACCGAGCGGGTGTTTTGAGAAACAGCAGGAAGTGAAATTCCTAATCCAGTGTAGCTCCATCCTAGAACTCATGTGTATGTCGTCAGTAAACATGTTAGCCTGAGTCATGTAGCGAGACAGAGGAAGAAGCCATGATGTTCCTGTAAACTTTATTTATTGTCAACAAATCCCCAAACCTGCGGATCAATGGAGTGGGAGAGGGCATTTTCTGTGTGTGTGTGTGTTTATGAAGAAAGGAAAAAAAAAAATCAGTTCTTTGTGAAGAGCTGTTATTTTCATATTTGTTTGCGGGTGAACTTCAGGGATACATTGGTGTTATTCGGTTCGTCTGATCGGAAACATGAAATTAAAAAGAACAAGAGAAATTCTTCATGGCAATAATTTTATTCCAAAAAAAGGGGTGTGCAAATTTACTGCATCACTTTGGTTCGCAAATGAAAAAGAAAAAGAGAAATGCTACGAAGATTGCTCAGGAGGGACAATAAAAATAAAATGAAAAAAAAATGATTCGACTTGTGTTGTGTTTGGATGTGTTTGGGGGTAAATCACAGTTGTCCTTTCAGTAATGACAAACTAAAGGGAAAACTACTGAGGTGAAGCTTTAGTTGCTTTTCAAATGTTCTATCAAAAACCACTTAAAGGGAAGACATACGTGGATTTTGCAATTATGTGTAATTACACACAGAATTACAATAAGAAATTGTTCCAGGCAAATTCATGATATATTTCGCTAAAAAAGATGCTCACTTGAAATTATTAACAGCCTTTATCCCCCCCAAAAAATGGAAAATCACCAATAAATATTCTCTTTGTTACCTGAATATTTACAACATGTTGCTACAAATAAGGGCAATATGTTTTCTTTAAATTCTGGGTTGGGAGGTGTCGACCCCTGGAAACATTCAAAAGAACATGGGACGGGAAGCAGTCGGAGAGAACACACAGCTTTAATTCACGTTTCATTTCACAACCTTGGCAAAACAGAGACACTTGGCGCTTGTTGTCAATCAATTCTTAGATAATCTATGATAAACTCTACATATTACACAGAAATTAAAGCTGAATGAAGGCCTCACATTTTCCCATGAGCTTTAACTTAACATAATAAAATAAACACCTATATCATAAAAAAAATACATGGAACTGCAGAGGAGATTGATGTTACGGGAAGACTGTGCGTGCTTTTATTGAGATGGCACTGTGATTAAAACAACCAAAATGCAAACCAGAAACCAACTGTATTCCAAGAGGCCATGACGGGACATTTTCTGAGAATGTTTTGACTTATTATGTTTATTTTCCTCGACAAAATGAGAATTTGTATTTTATTGGAAAAAAAAAAAAAAAAGACATGCACCATGACTTTATCTGCATCTTTTTGGGATTCTGTGCGAAAAAAACGAGAGCTCTCCCCTGTTTGGATGACGCCTCCCCATTTTCTCGACGCAGGCAGTCGATATGTAGAAAAAAACGTCGACGCGGCAGATGCAAGCACTCCAAATCTTTTAATAATTATTCGGCCATTCTTATAAAACATGCTAAAATCGTGAATAGACGTGACGCCCACGGTTGTGTATTTGTTGCAGTCTTTGCTGGGGGGGGATAAATAGAAATATTTTGTGTTTCGCATTTGATGTAGAATTGCGATGCGCCGTCTTGCTGCTAGAAATCTGGAGCATGTTGGAACAATTTGGGTGGAATGGATTAAAATCTCCGGGGGGGGGGGGTATCCCCGGTGCTTTTTGTTATCGATAATCGAATCAAAGTATCGGATGTCTTGTCAGCCATCATGTCTCATGGTTGAAATGGCGCACGGGGCCGAACGTGAGTGAAAACGCTGCCTTCGATACGCCGATGCCTTGTCGTCGGAAAACTTAGACAATACCTCTCCCACAACTGATATCATGATGACAAAACCATGAACTGCTCTTTTTTTCCGGGGCTTAAAACTACTTATTTGTTATGCTATTACCACATTATTGTGCGATTGCTAATCTCGTAAATATCAAGGGATCGAGAAAAGAACTCGGATGAGCTGATGATTCGCAGGGAGTCTGTGGCACATTGAAAGACCAGAGCGGAGGCACGGACACAAATGTGACGATCGGGAGTGTTTTACGGTTTATGGCAACAAAGAGATACGAGAAGATCTCGAGGCATCGGCCTTTCACAGCTGCAGCAAGTGTGCGATTAAAGTCTGTACACGTCAGTATTGTATATATTCGTTTTATTCTTTAAAAAAAACAAAACAACATCCGATCACATTCCCAGCTGGGCGCTGAAGTTGGTTCAACATTAATACTGGGTTCAAGGATCTGTCGTGGCGCCGATGTTGTGCTTTTTTTTTTCCCAAATGTCCTACGAGTTGTAACATTTCGATGCCGTTTGTTGTCAGTTGTTTGTTTTTTTTTAAAGTCCAGCTTTGAATTTTCGACGCCGAGCTGTTAGGTTTTGTTTTTCTCCGATTTCCCGACCAGAGCAGGCGGTCAGAACCGACCGGGTTGGTGTTGAAGTCACTCCTGCTACGACGCCGTTTAAAAAGAGAACGGATTAATAACACGCTTACAGCCACATTCGGCGTCATGCCTACTCATCCCGTTGAATCTTTTCACAAATATTGCTGACGACACACAAATATTAACATATGAATGATATCAAGTCACTCGGCGATATTCGATTTTGATACTTTTAAACACAGTAGCTCTCTTGGTGCTCTGGTTTTCCCGCTTATGAATAACGACGACGTTGAGGTTTTATTGCTGATTTACTGAAAGTGTGGGGTCAGTGACGATCTGACAGTGGCGCCTTGTGTGTTCTCTACCTGGATCGGCCAAAGCTTCCTCGAGCCGCTTGTGAGGCGGAACGAGGCGGAGCCGTCCTGCGCCGAAGTCCTCAGCCACATGCATGTCCTCTTGAAGCAGCACCAAATGTAGACGGTTAAAAAGGAGAACCCCAAGGGGGTCGCAACGGGGACTATCTGGCGTCATTCTGCTGCCGCGCCACCGTCAGGATCTCCTTGGCTCCTTTGGTCAGCAGCAGGTTGGCCAGGTCCACACCGAGACGCTCGGCGCGATCCTGGGCCGCGACGCTGATCTTGGTGGCGGTGACGCCGACCCGCTGGACACACTCATCCACCCTGTCCATGAGCTGAGCAGAAAATGCGCTGGATTAGTCGGAAACACTCAAAAATAAAAATAAAAAAGGCGCCGGCTGCACTGGTGTCACCTGGTCGGTGCCGGAGATGTTGGTCTGCATGGTTTCCTTCAAGCTGTCCGACCCGTCCAGGCTGTAAACGGCGCCCGTTAGATAGAGCTGAGGACACACAGAGCACTCTTAATCCACTCTTAATCCCTCTCCCATGCGGGATTGCAGCACAGAGACGCGAGTGTGTGTGTGTGTGTGTGTGTGTGTGTGTGTGTGTGTGTGTGTGTGTGTGTGTGTTCTCACCTGGGAGTCTTTCACCTCGGTGTAAACAGCTACTGGAACGCTGCAGCCGCCCTCCTGCAGCAGGACAGGAAGGGTCAGATGAATATATTTAATAAAAACAAGTGCGTGAACTTGCACGTGTGCGCTTGCACTTGAGGGGAAACCTTCAAAGTCCACATTTTCCCGCAAATGTTTACTGCTACCGGCGTGACATTAAGTAACGCAGCCTCAGGGGCGACACAGGCCAGTGTCTCCCTGAGTCGGTCCCAATGAGGAATGTTCTGGAGGTGAAGAGAATGTCAGGTGGACTTCTGAGTCTGAAACTGGAGATTGAAGGTGTGATGCTCAATGTTGTTCGTGGCTATGCCTCACAGGTAGGATGGGAGTTTGAGGAGAAGGAGAAGTTCTGGAATGAGTAAGATGAAGTAATGCAGAATATCCCCAGAGATAAGAGAGTGGTAACTGGTGCAGACTTCAATGGCAATAGAGGTGATGAAGAAGTGATGGGCAGGTTTGGTATCCAGGATAGGAACACAGAGGGACAAATGGTGGTAGACTTTGCAAAAAGGATGGAAATGCCTGTCGTGAATACTTTTTTCCAGAAAAGACAGGAACAAAGGGTAACTTTTTAGAGCGGAGGTAGGAGCACGCAGGTGGAATACATCTTGTATAGATGATGTAATCTGAAAGGCGAGCACTTGGTGTGTGACAGAGAACAGGGTTAGACGGAGGAGGTTGATTCGCTGTGACGACCCCTGAAAGGGAAAAGCCTAAAGGAAAAGAAGAAGACCAGCTTGACGTGAAGTAAGCAAGAAGTAAGAAATGAACTTTTAAGTTTAGCAACATTATAACCTGGATAAAAATCACCATTAAAAAAGGAAATACCCTTGAAATACTCGTGAAAAAAAAATAAAGCATGAACCGAATTTCCTGAATATGAGATAAAATATCTAGAAACCAACAAAAGCCCCCCCCCCGGGGAGAAAAACCATGAGAGAGAAATCATGAGAATTTAACCAAAATATGACCACTAAAGTATCAGGTTTATCTATTCATTTGTCAAAGGAATTATTGGAAATGTCAGATGAGTGAAGTTGTCTTATGTTGTAATAATAAAAGAAAAGTTGAAATGTAAATTGGTGGGGAAACTATGGGACATGAGATGTTTCAGAAATATATCTGGATGAAGGTTGAGATGTCGGTGCTCGTCCTGCGTGTCCACCTGGACGCGTCTGTTTGTGAGATGTTACATGCGGGTTGCATTTTACCAGGTGTCTCAGGAAGGCTCTCTCAGCGATGCAGCGCAGCACTGTGTCGGGGTCATGGAGGACTGACAGCATCTCCAGAATGTCGGCATCTCTCGCCCGGGCCTCAACCGCCAGGGCCCCCTGATAACACACACACACACACACACACACACACACACACACACGTTCTTCCGAGTCAATGGGTGCTTCTAAATAAACTACACTGCATTGTTAAAATGTAGTGAGACGACTTTAAATCATTGATAAGTCGAAAACGTTGGGTCAAATTTGAGAAAAGCGACAAAAGGGTGTTTTTCTGAGATTCACGAAAATGAGCGTTTGTTCGATATATTTGTAAATTGGACCGTTTTCATACCTGTCCAACGGCATACATGCAGTCCTCCGGGCCCAGTACCTGGAGATGATGGTGAGACGGTTAGTCGAGAAACTCGGCGGCAGGAACGCGAGGCGGGCAGGGGGGGAATTACCTGGCTGATCCGGTTCTCCCAGCCCATCCTCTTCAGGCCGGCCGCCGCCAGGATAATGGCGGAAAAGTCCGACGCCTCATCCAACTTCTTCAACCGCGTGTTCAAGTTGCCGCGCTGGGTGGGTGGAGGTCAGGGGAAAAACAGGGAAACCAAGGCGGGGGGTGGGGGGGCTGCGAGGGACGTGAAAGGATACGATGTCTTTGAACACCAGGTGAGGGAATCTCTTCTTCAGCTGGGCGGCGCGGCGGAGGGAGCTGGTGCCGATCACGCTGCGCACAAACACAACACAGCAGAACACACGGTTACTGGCGGTGGCTGAGAGAAGCGGCGCTGGAAGCCCAACATCGTCGCCGTGACGTCTCGTCATCCCGGTTGTGGTTTTGGGGGGGAAATTTGGGGTAAATTTAACCCTGGTGTGATTTGTTTGGTTTTTTTTTTGTTCGCTTTTACTTAATTCAACAGATCGCAGAGACATCGGGAAAGACGGAACTCAAAACATCAAGCTACCTCGGACATTTAAAACGAGAAATAACCCTAAAATGCTGAAAGTTCTTCTTCTTTTCCTTTCGGCTTTTCCCTTCAAGAGTCGCCACAGCAAATCAATCATCTCCATTTAACCCTATTGTCTGGATCCTCCTCTCTCACACCAACTATCTTCATATCTTCTCTCACCACGTCCATAAATCTTCTCTTCGGTCTTCCTCTAGACCTCCTGCCTGGCAGCTCCAATTCCAGCATCCGTCTACCGATATAGTCCCTATCCCTCCTCTGTACATGGCTGAAACATCTCAGTCTGGCTTCTCTGACCTTCTCTCCATCTAACATGAGCTGTCTCCCTGATGGACTCATTTCATGATCCTATCCATCCTGGTCACTCCTAAAGAGAACCTCAACATCTTCATCTCTGCAACCTCCAGCTCTGCTTCCTGTCTTTTGTTCACTGCCACTGTCTCCAAACCATACAGCATCACTGGTCTCACCACTGTTTTGTAAACCTTTCCTTTCATTCTGGATGAAATTCTTCTATCCTAAAACGCTAAAAGTTGTGCGAAATTCCTGGCGGCTATTTTAAAAATGACCGCCATTTTACAATGGGGGAGATTCCGTCTGTGAGCCACTCGCCTGAAAAATAAACCGTCTCATCAAAAACATTTCCAGTCAGTTCAGGGTCGTGTTTCGTATGAGAGGCCCCTGAATGAGTCGTTTTTGCCGGGAGTGGAAATAAAACGGAAGTGGAACGCACCTGTCTTGGGGCAGAGTTTCCAGGGTTCGGCCAGCATTTTTCGGATGCAGGACCACGGCGTCATGGGGGTTCTCTCTCCTGAAAGAGGTGGCCGTTACAATTTTGCCCCAAAAAAAAACAAAAAAAGGAGTTCTCGGCCTGTTGCCTTTGGCTGAAAACTGTTGGGACGCCCATTAATGTCTATTAATGCGTTAGAACCACGTTATTGCAAGGGTTCTTTTTTCATGAATTTTGTTCATATCAGAATCAGATTTTTAGGACACTCATAAAAACAGTTGGGGAAAAAAACAAATATAAAATTCACAGTATAAATGGGAACACCTGCTAACAACAATTTCAATGTGGAATACTCTACTGTATTTATCTCCTTGCGGGAAACCGCTGATGTGTTGCATTAAATCCATGAGGGATAAACGTCGAGCAGTGGACAGCGTCTGAGTCGGGCCCAGGGGTCAGTTCAGGGGTTAAATGTCTTGCTCAACGACACTTTGGCAATTCACTAACAGGACACAAAAAGTCCAGGCCGAGTGATAATGCTTGCATTTTCACACAACATCCAGGAGTGACATCACATCGTTGCCAAGGATACTGGCTCCTCGTGTATATTATATGCCGATATTGAAAATTGATTGAGTCAACACGGTCCCTGTACATACACAGTGGCACAATCAATGTGTGCTGTGTGTGTGTGTGTGTGTGTGTGTGTGTGTGTGTGTGTGTGTGTGTGTGTGTGTGTGTGTGTGTGTGTGTGTGTGTGTGTGTGTGTGCGTGTGTGCGCTTGTGGGATGAGAGACTCACTTCAGCACAGCTGCGATGGTGAATCCTGGAGGCAAAGTGGTGGGGAGGTCTTTGAGTGAATGGACCACCAGATCGACCCTGCAGGACGGACACACACACACAGTCACACACACACACACACACACATACACACAAATACACACACATACACACATACACACACGCTTGTCCCGCTGCCTCTCTGCCCATAAACGCAACCTTTCAGCCAATAAGCTTTTTGGACACCTGCTGACATTTGAATCCAAATCTGCTAATTCACACACATTCACACTTTTGGAGGCTTCGGGGATGAAAGCTAAACAGTATTTTTCCTTTTTTTTTTGCATCTCAAAAGATGTATATATTGTTGATTTCTTTCTAATTCTTTATATAACCATCTACACCCCCATCCCTCAATTCCTTACTCAATGAAAATGAATGCTTTTCATTAATGTTGGGTGATGAGTGCCATGGCACCACATAGATAAATACTGAAAAAAATGTAAAAAAAAAAAAAAAATTCAAAGAGGGACCACCTGAAATTGTTGGAAAAAAAATCAAGAGGAAATTATCTTAGTGAAAAAAAAAAAATCACTGAAAGGAAAATTTGAGGAAATCATGTAAAAATCACCTAAAAAATAACCACCGTTTTCTTTAAATGGCTAAAGAATTAAAGAATCTGTGTAAAGGACCTTTATATTTACCTGAATTTACCTCAAATTCAATCCTTTTTTTAGGACTTGTATAAAATCTCAGAGAACTAATTCAAGCATATAGAAATAAATGAAATATAAAAAAATTGAATGCTATGTATTATCATTCAGAAAATATATTTGTTATCAAAACTTGTCTAGACATTGTAGATGAAGCTCATTGGACCTTAATTTATCCTTAATTGAATGGAAGAATTAGCATATAAGTGGAATCAAACTGGATTCCTGTGATGAAAATCATAGATTGGTTAATCATAAATTTGCACCCTCCCCACACACACAAAAAAGAAAAAAAAAAATCACAAAAGTCCATGAAATCGACACTCAAGAGAGAGGGCGACACTCACTCGTTCCTTTCAAGGGCGTTCTCCAGCTCTTTGGTGAACAGGCTCTTCTCTCCGATCTGCAACAAACAGAAATGGTTCAGGGTCTAATTAAAAGACACATTTGGTTCGACCCGTGTGCACAACAGTGTTGTATGTTGTGAACTCGCCATGTGTGTACGCATGTATGTGTATATATATATATATATATATATGTGTGTGTGTGTGTGTGTGTATATATATATATATATATATATGTACACACACACATGTATGTATGTATATAAAATATTTCATATTGCATGTCGCGACATGTTGATCTGAGGTGAAATGTGTGTGCGGCGTGACGACGCAAACACACATCATACCTTCAGCCCGAAGACATTGCCACATCCGTCAAGATGAAATCCCGAAATGCAACGTTGTTTATGCACATTTAAATGGCAACGGAAACACTGATGCCGAGTGTCCACATCTAGCACCAGTAATCATCATGTCAGGATCATACCCATCAGATATCAATGGATAAAACCAAATATGAATGTCATTAAATGTAATGATGGAGAACTTTTATTTTTATTTTACCTTTTTACTTATTGTTAGTCAAAAAAAGGACATTTCAAAACCAAAAGCAGGCATGACGGCAATCCATCTCAAATTGCATTCATTGAAGTTGAATGATGACCATGTAATTATATATATATATATTCTATTTTATTATTCTTTGTTAATCCCTCGCAGGAAATTATTTCTCTGCATTTAACCATGAGAAGTACTTGAGCAGTAAGATACGTAACATTGCTCTCTTCCAGCCAGCCAAGAGAAAGAGTTTGAATTTTTCTGCCGAGTGTTTCTCACGGCCTAAATCAGAATATTAATGTGTTATAAGACGCATTAATAGACGTGCACTATCATAATAGACGTTCTAATGTGAACTTGGATCAGTTATATACCAACCACACAAGCACCGTCTTGGTTTGTTAAAACAATTGGTCAGTTGTCTGTCGACAATGACCACATTGCATCCGATTGGTCAGCGGGATGAGGAGCCTCACCTTCGATAAAGCCGTGTTCAGGATTTTGTCTCCGATTGTCGACATGGGAACTGAGAGACAGGAATTTGTTCAGTTAAAAGAAGACGACAACGATAACATGACATCAAAAAAGGCAGTTCTGACTGAACTTACTCCGCTTTAATATTGGACAAAAAGGACTCAAAGATTCAAAACCACTAGGTCTGAAAGCGGCGCTATTGGTTTGTCGGCTAAACCAGGATGATCTTGGTGCCGGGGGGATAAAAGGTGCAAAGATATTAGGAGTGAATTATGTAAAACCAGCGTCATTATAATGTCGCAGGACTGAAAATAACTGCTCATTTCCCTGCTAGAAGTAATGATTAAACAAAACGGAAAACCTGCACTCCGTGAAAAACAACTCGGTCCTGCTCTTCAGCAAAAAGTCAAGAGAGGCGAGACTTTGTGGATTGTTAATTGAACAACTGGTAGCAGCGCAGGTGACCTTCACAGATAGGACAGTCGCGGGAAAGGCCAGGGGCGATTCTTACCGATTTCCAGGCGGATATCAGAGTAGAGGTCTTTCAGTTTGTCAGCCACGCTGTCCGTCTGAATGCGAGCCAGCTGCAAACACAAAACACATTTAAAACATTAGCAAACACACACACACGCCATGGTTGTGTGTGTATAAATATGTCCAATCTTTCACAATTTCAGCTGGCAATCATTGTTGGGTTGTGAGCCATCTTAAAACTCTACAGGGTTCAATTCTGGGCCCACTTCATTTCACTCTATGCATATATCTTGTAATACTGTTGATAGTTCTACACACTGCTGTACAGGTTTGAGTGAAATAGGCAAATGAATCAGCATCAGCTGTATTAAATGCTCCTTCAACGGAGAAAGATGTCCATCTCAAGGGTCTTTTGTGGCTGACTGCATCTCAGCTGACCACAAAGTTACTCTAAAATACGCCAGCGGGGGTTCGTGGTTGTCAAGGTCACAGGGCCCAATGAAAAAATCTTGTTGCAGCAACTGAAGTGGACTCATAACCTAGGAAGTCACTAAAACAAAGGAAGAAGAATTCCAGTTTTTACGACAACACTTCACGATCACTTTTAGATACCCAAAGGTTGATATTCTAGTTTCCAAATAGACTTTGCATGTATTGTTTTTTTTTTTAATGGTGATTGATGGGGTGGGTCTTCACTGCTGTCTGTCACACGAGCCAGTTACAGAACCCATTGTTGCCCCTTTCATGACGCTGTTGGCCTCAGCGGGAAATAATCGTTGGCTTTTGTTCACCGGTGATACGCGTTTCCCCAGAAAAAAAAAGGTGGAACAACGCGATCCCTGTCGTTGCAGATCAAGATAGCCAGCCTCTTCTTGAAGCCCCCGTCATGTGTTAAAAGGGAGCTTGTAACAAAGCACCAGCAGTATGGACTCTATGTGTCTTCATTATTCTTAAGGTGGACCCTGGAGTCTTCAACACCTCCTTGTGCCTCCTCCATTTGTTGGCAATCGTGTTGGGGTCGACCGACTATGAGGTTCTCCCTCAGCGGGCCGAAAAACTTAAAATCCGGCCTTGAGTGAGTCTGAAGCACCGGCGTGGGTCGAATGATAAAACATTTCGATATCATCTCAAGACTCCTATGCAACACAGTAAATGCGCTTTACCTGACTTTTGCGCGTCCCGATCCGAATGACTCTGACCGGCTTGCCGTCCCCGTCCTGCAATGGGAAAAAGTGATTGGAGAAAAACTGTAAAATAAGACGAGTGCGAACACTTTGCGTCACATTCGCAGAAAATTGCTGCTCTATCGAAGTCGTTCTGATCATTTAGGTATTTTCTCCTTTTCCTCCTCCTGCCTCACCCTGATGTCCTCCATCACTGCGTTTGGCTGAATGTGTGCACTGTACGGGGGCGGGGGTGCTGGGGAGCGATCCTTGAGTGCTTGGCCTGTGTTGCTGGGGCTGCCTGCAACGTCTTGTTTGAGACCTGGACTGAGGTCATATAGCCTCCAAGATGCAGAACAGTGCTCTTTCTTTTACTGGACAACACCTCCTTCTTCCAACCCCCCACGCCCCCCCCAAGCCCCGAGAAAATCTCTGGATCCCAAAGATAAGTGCCAAGCCACTGAATCCGTTATGAGAGGCAGGGAGGGGCTGCTCAGGAGGGCGTATCGTGTAAGGTGTGGTCCCGCACATGGAGACATTTTCTCCTGTCCAGTACCACCGGCCAGGGCTAAAGTAGAACGCAAGCTGAATATTAGCAGATTTCTTCAGGATCAATCATTATCATATATCAGGGGATGATGTCGCAAATTCATCTTGCAATGTATCAATCTCGCAGGCCAATATCATCAATCGTCAGCACTGGTATCCGCATATGTCAGCGACATGTACACCTTACAGATCAATATTTTGCGTGTAAAAAATTCTGGTCAGTAATTGATATCCACATCTAGCTGGAAACCAATTTTGTCGAGAAGCTGATTTTGGTTGAGAGAGGTGGTGCCGTCGTCGGGGCGCCTAATGTAACCATCAGATTTGGATATGGACGCAAGGCTAATGGCGACAAGCTGTTGTCAAAACCCTTGAAGATGTACAATACTAAAAACACATATTTAATTAAGATATTACTGTACAAATGTAATGGGCCAGAGGAAGCAATAAACACTGTACTAAGAGCCAAGAAATAAAAGCAATATCAAAAAAAGGCAAATACCCACACGTAACGGCATTGGGATGGAAAAGTGAACATTAATATGGATAATGACAATGATTTGAGATGTATATATTGCAATATCTCCTCCAGTGGGTATAATATGAACAAATACAAATACTTGAAATCTACTTTGATTTAACTTTATGTGATATGGTTTTGAATTCAAAACCTTGGTTGACAGAAATTGTTTAAATGGCACATTTTTGGGCCATTATTGCTCCTTTGTTTCTGTTTTTTTCCTGGTTATATTTTCGGTAAACCTCCAAATCTTGGGGTTAATTGACGATAGCAAGTTTCTGGGAAATATTTACTTAAATTACTGCAAATAATTATTACAGTTAATGGATATTTTGATTCTCGCTTCTTGGAAATTGTTGGATGAGTCCTCTTTTCCAAATGTATTTATTTATTTATTTTATAACAGCAATGTTGTGTACTCTACAAGTTATAGAATGTACACTTTCACATCTTTCGCCACCTAATAAATAATATATTGCCAATTTTCATAAGATAAGATAAGACAAGATAATACTTTATTGATCCCCATAGGGGAAATTCGGGTGTTGCAGCAGCAACATTAGAGAAAGGAAAAAAAAAACAAAAAAAACAGGAAAGATAAATACACACATATGACAGTTCAAACACATATGCACATATGTCACCATACATTCAACACACACGCATACATACATTTTACACACATGCCCATACCTACATAAATTTATATGTACACAATATACACATACACATATATACATACACATTTACACATAGATGGCACAAAATAACATGAGCAGAAATAAATAGATTGAAAGAACTAAAGTGACCCGTGGTAGTTATGGGCACCACACGTGTGAGTGGGTGACGGAGTGATAAAATTGATTACTTTTTGATTGTAACTAATAAATGATCAGCTACTTTCAGGATGATGCATTGAACAGTTGCAGATAATTGTCATCTACTTTTCAGTCAGTTTACAGCAACTACTCAGGTGAATTTCCACCATATTCTATTATTATTATTATTATTATTATTACTGCTGCTATTATCACTACTTACATGTAGAGAGGAAAAATGGGTTGGACAAATGCGAAATAATTGAAAGAAGTCTGAATATGTAAGCAAAGGATTGGTAGATCATAATTTTAAGAGGATATAGTCATCAAAAATGATATTTATATACACTTGTAGGCAGGAACTATTAGCCACAACGTCCAGTTTATTACACCGGCATTACGTTGCAACACTTTGTTACACAACAGTATCTGGAGCCCCTCTTGATCGAGTAACATTTGACCCTCAGCTCACAATCCACAGTCACGACGCTTTGAGGTTTGGTATGTGCGGAAAATGTGATCGTGAAAACTGAATAATTCACGTGGTATTTCGGCTCTTGTGGTCATCTCTTTGGGGGGATCTGACCTGCTTCGGCAAAACAAGCGATCCTTTGGACTATTGTTAGTATGATTACGAAACGATCTTGCAGGTCATTTGTTTTACTGGATGATTAATAAACAACGTATAGCATTAGAAATAATTATTGTCAATGGCTTTCTCACCCTCTGCTAAAAACTACAGGGAGACCCCGCCTCGCATTCAAGCCGTCCAATAGATAGCGGCACACAAAGAGTGGCGCAGGTATTAGCCAATCAGAGAACCGCATGGGCCATCGCACGCGGAAGTGGTGCTTGCCAGCCGAAGTCAGCATTGAATGTTCTTCGCGAGTAAAATAAGCCAGACTGGGAAAACCTTGAAAAAATTTACCGTGCAACTCGCGTCTTCCGACATGACCCCTCTGGTTCGCTTGCCTCGTATCAACGACTCGTTATTCGTTCGAAAGAATCCATTAAAACGTGGAATCCCGGCACTCGGTTTGCAGCTCTTCCATGCATGGAAGCGCAGCCTGTGATGTCATTGACCGGCTGGAGGTCATTTCCTTGTTCCAACCCCGTAGGTCGACGCTGCAATTTTGAAAATAAAATACGAAAACACTTGCATAAACCTTGGTTTTTTTTTTTTTAATATATGAATAATATTCCTATATTTGTCATTTTAAAGTTTATGTACATGTGCAAATGTCCAAACTTTGTTTCTTATGTGATATTAGTTTCTTATTCTTTCCTTATCAATGGAGAATGTAACTACCGTATTGAAATGTTTAAATCAAATTAATGAAACTTCGAAAAATAAATAATTTAGAAATGAGGAGGAATTATATTTCGTAACTATTTGTTAGCGTTGCTGTCTCCACGTGATACTGCTCGATACCATTGCTGCACCACTACGTTTTGGCAGCACATATTTTACTTTTTAATGTTTTTTTTCTCCTTTTTAATTTTACTTAATTGGATTTTCAAATGCAGATTTTCTTTAAAACATATATATAATGCTGTACTTCATTACTATTAATCTACCCAAATTTCCCAAATTGATTGATCTTTGGTAATCTACTTGATGTTAACATGCCATTCCTCTGGCGGGTTTCAGCTAGTGATGAAAACACACAGTATATTTCACTATTTCAATCCTCTGAATGTGTGGAACATGTGGCAGAATGGACAATGAAGATGACTGACTATGATAACATAATGCCCTGCATAATGATGGCTTTCACTCTTGAGTCACATGCGTGTTGCTGATAAAACTCCATGGTGAATTCAAAACAGAGACGGGAATGATCAAGAAAAGGTTTTTATATATTAATAGATGTTTAATTTTAAACCAAGTCTGTTGAACCACAGTTTTGATTGCTGCGCTAACCACTGATTCACCATGCTGCCTTGCAAAGTTTTATGTGAAATGTAAAATGTAGGCAAAACATAATGGTGCCGTCCGCCACATGTAGGTTACTTGTTGCACCTTTCAACCCCAGACCATTTGTTTAAGATAAACACAAAGCATTATAAACAATAGATTATCAAAACATATTACTTAATGGGGGAAAAAAATCACCTGGATAACAAAACAAACCCTTCGTATAAAAGTGTTAGGGATAGAAAGTACTACATGAACAAAGTATGTAGCTGGGTTCATATGGGTAAATATGTCAATATCATGTCATCATTCTTTAGGATAATTGTATATGTGAATAATATATTATTTAATGGGGGTGAGGGGTGTCATCATCCAGACAACAAAACAAACCCTTCATATAAAAGTTTGGGGGATAGAATGTACTACATTCATACATACTTAGAATGTGCAACCCCTGAGAAGTATAGAAGTGCAACATGAAAGTATGTGCTACTGCTTGTGTATGATTTCCTGCTAAATATGATTGTATTCCATGGAGAGCATAAAGTGTTTTCTATCTATTTAGTATGTATTATTATAATTTTTATTTACATGGCTATGTCATGCAGGAATGCTTAAGGCATGTCCGTGTATGCACTGTACTTTTTATCCACATGTATGTTTTCTTCACCTCTTGAGTGCCCCCAGTGGCCTGTCCTCTTGTACTTTTTGTCTTTTTTTCGTCTCATGTTGTCCATTGCTGCCTTGCTACAAACCATATCGCTCTTTGGGGCCAATAAAAACTTTAAGTAAGTAAGTACTTGTGGGTAGATGTGTCAACATCATGTCAGCATTTTTGAGAATAACTGTATATGCCTTGGATGGAAAGACAGACGGACAGGCTGATATAGATAGATAGATAGATAGATAGATAGATAGATAGATAGATAGATAGATAGATAGATAGATAGATAGATAGATAGATAGATAGACAGACAGACAGACAGACAGACAGACAGACAGATAGATAGATAGATAGATAGATAGATAATTAACACGTTGACAGGAGTGTAAAGGTCTTGGTGCCTTTGGTTGATGTCCTAAATCCACCCCGCACACACACCGAAAATTGTAGCTCAATAACAATCTTGTCGATTGAACATCAAAACAAGGGACGAGGGAGGAAGAGAGAGGAGGTGAATTGAGGAGCAGGTTTTGTTGACTACACGAAGTACGGATGGGGCAAGAAGGGATTTGCGGGGAACTTTCATTATGCAACACGTCACAGGCTTCCAGGCTGGCCACATCTCTCGCTGCTCTTCCGGTGGAGACGTGGCTCTGTACCGCTGCCATATTGACTCTACCCGAGCTAACAATCACACATCTCGGAGTCAGCTGGAACGTCGGAGCCCACTGTTCTCGGTGTGACTACAACCCCCCCTCCGCAAGAAACCCGAGGGACTGAACACCGTCGTGCGACAGAGAGAGACTGAAAATGGTGAGCGACAATCACTGAAAGACGGGACGTCGCTGCCTTTTCACGGGGGCCTAGCGTTCAAAACATTGGCTAACTGGAAGCTAGGCTAATGCTAGGTAGCCATCAGCTCGGGTCCTCTGGGAGCCAAATACTCGGAATGGGACCGTTCTGCCCGGCTGACAGTGAGGACTCTTCTTTCGGTAGCTGAAAGCAGTAAAATAAGTGGATTTTTAAAGACGGGAGGTGAAGTTTCAGGTGACTGGGCAGCGTCCCGATCGCAGACGGTGCTGGCGTTCAATGGCTAAGTAGCCCCTGTCAATTGCCGGATCCTTTGCTAACGTTACCTGCTGTCAGGTTTGCCCTCGGCAAGATAAAACAAAACTCGACACTGTTCACAAACACAACTCTATATGACTTACAACATCCACCGGCCGCTTCCCTTGTCTGTCAACGTCTATAGATTCCAATATTAATGTCAGATCTGTATAAAACTCACATCCAGCTCATTCAGTGTTTTCCAAGTCTTACCCAGAAGGCCAGTAGCGTTCTATTCATTGTCAACGTGGAATTAATGCTGTCCATGTAGGTTACCTCAGGAGGTTGAAGACTATTTGCTTAGAACCTTCAATTACTTAACTATCACATGCATGGTGTTCATGGTGGATCATTTTGTCCAGTGTTGGTTTTTGACGATTCAATAAGTTCATCATTTTTTTTTAATTTTCCATGTATCCATGTTTTTGTAATGGGGGATTGCAACAGTTTGCAGCAAGCAGAACTTGAAGCTGTCATTGCATTATTTCCACGGACTGAGGATATTGCCTTGCTACCTGCACAACCTTACATGCACAAATCCAACCAATATCAATCCCCTCCAGCACTTGGTAAGCAAGCATAATAGAATTATTGGAGGCATATTTTATAAGAATTATATCATGTAAGGTGTCAGATGCATGATCACTTTCCAAATTGCCACACTTGATTGAGTTTCGCAAGTTGCACGATTGGTTCAAGACATAACAGGATATACTTTGTCCAGGTAGACCCTGTTTGTCAGATAATACATTGCAATAGCATTCATTTCATTTGATTATGTTATGTGTCATCACCATGAATGAGATCCCAACAAGAAAGCTGTGCAGCCCTGGAACAATTTTAAACATGAGACCTGTTTTAGGATCCAAAAATAAAATTAATTCCTTAGGTCTGTTTCAGTTTGAACTTGATTCCTGATCATTTATTAATGTACTCTGGGCTCCTTACTGCTACTGTATCCTAGTGTGGCAGAAACAATTTCGTAATAAATTTGATCTTTTGCTTTTTTGCTGTGGTTTAAATAATAACATTCTGTGTCATACCACTCATGACAAAAAAATAACTCATGATTGGATTTGACATTTATTTATCTTTGCAAAATGCCATCTTTAAATTACAAATAAATCTTATTTATTAATCAGCAAAATTGAACTTAAGATAAAGATTTTTTTCTCGAAAATTAGTAATTACATATTTCAAAAGATGCCGTAATTAAAATTATTAAGTTGAGATCAGTAATGCACTTTTCTTTTTCCTTCCTTTAAATGCTTCTGAAGTCAGGAACCCAAGTTGGCAGAAAAGAGTCACTCTCCAAACAATTGCTATCTAAATGACGAACATTTTAGGAGGTAAATATATAATTTTGGTACAAACATCTTATCCCTGTACGAGATGTGAGTACCAAAGGTGAAGTAGGGTATTTACCTGAGTCTTTGGGTGGAGAAGAACAGCCTGTCAAAGTAAAGATAGCACAGTCTGGGATCAATGACCTGCACAGGTTTGCTGAGACGAGGTTCCTCAAATTTGCTCCCATGTGTTCAAGTCTGCGACTCATGCTGTGCTCTCTATGTTGCAGCCTTATTAACAAACATGATTCTTAATTGATTTTGAGGGGAGTAACTTCAGAAGTTCGCATTTCTTGCAAAGTCATGCAATATCCGAAATACCAATTAAAATAGAATTTGAGAAAAAAATATTTTTATGAAAGTCTGAAACATGAGCGATTAGCTTTAGGACTTCTCATTAGAAAATGTATAATATTGCTAAAATGTGGAGTGGCCTGTTATACTACAGTTGTTATCAGCAGCATCAAGGATGGGTTTGATTTGGTCATCTGTGGACATCGACAGTGTGTGAATGTTTATACATTGCAGCTTTTGCATTCACATCACCTTGCATTGAATCATATTGCAACACTGAATTGTGTTGATCAGCATGATCACATTTGTTGGGCCTCTGGTTTTAGCTGTTCTGCTAACATTAGCCTGAGCACTTGAAGTTAATTCAGTAGTTGTGAGTCATCAAATCAAACATGCTGCTGCTGCTCTTTTTAAAAATCAAACAGGAACCGCCCAGGCTGCTATTATGAATGGCATATGTATACCATTGTGTGTCAAATTTTCAACACGATTCTCAGAAAATTCACAAATATAAACATGCTTTTTGTGCGTTCCCATCACCTATGGTTATGTGAAATTAGGCTAAGAATGAGATTGTGTAAATTCAGCAGTCAGTTGTCATTCTATGTGCACAGAATACGGAAATTTGTTTTAGGATTTTGTTGTTGTTTTCTTTCTTGTTAATTGGTTTACAAATATCTCATGTTTCAATCTAGTTTCATATCTCGTATCTCCGGTTAGGGCCAGAATGGACACCACCTTTTATATGCTGAAATTTCTCCCATCTTACCAAAAAAAACACATTTCCCTCTCATAGAATGCCTACTTTTGATGTGTTTAAAATTTTCCAAATTCAATTCAATTTTTTTTTTTTCCATGTTCACAATTGAATGAACATTTCGATTGAAATCTCAATATTTGTTCTGCCTCTTTTCTGTCAGTTATCAAACATCATTCTTTTTGACTTGGATGAGAAATAGTAGGACGTAAAATTATGAATCTTTTGGGATAAGTTACCTCACAGCCTAAAAGTAATCTTCCTATTTCTCTGCCACTCCTGCAGGTGCTGTTGGCAGCGGCGGTGTGCACCAAGGCCGGCAAGGCCATAGTTTCACGGCAGTTTGTGGAAATGACCCGAACACGAATTGAGGGTCTCCTTGCTGCCTTCCCCAAATTGATGAACACAGGTAAGCAGCACACCTTCGTGGAAACAGACAGTGTTCGCTATGTTTACCAGCCACTGGAGAAGCTCTACATGGTCCTCATCACCACCAAGAACAGCAACATACTAGAGGACCTCGAGACACTCAGACTTTTCTCCCGTGTGGTGAGTGCCTCCTGCCGCTTGACAGCTTGCCTGCTCACCTCTTTTCCCCCCAGATCGCCCTCTCCACGTACGTTTCGGCCGTCTCAGATCAGTGTCTCTTAGACATTACTGCATCCTGCCAGTTGTATAGCATTCACACATTCTTGTAAAGTTGGGCTGTGCTTCCTCCATGTGGCGATCACCCTGAACAAATACTTCGATTCACATAGAAAAATCCAGGCTGTAACCCAGGCTTGAAATTTCACACTGTAAACATTCATATTGATCAGAAACTATCAACTTTTACTTCACACAGAGCCTGAATCTTTTTGGAATTTCAGAGAAAGTACCAACAATTAACATCGATAAACTTTGATCATGACAAATGGAAGAGGTTATGAATGTTATACAATAGCTGACTTCAATTATTAATGGTCTGCGATCGTATTGTTGCTACACTACAATATGACGTTACATTTTGCATGATAATGCAGGTGTCCAAATATGGAAATGTAGAAACTGATCAGATCTTTTACACACATAATATTGCTTGTGAAAATCAACAATATATCTTGGAAGCACAGATATCAGCTAACAGAATTGGTGTCAGGTATTTGACGTTAGCCCTGATTTTTCATTCCTGTTATATTTTTGTTAATACTTTTAGTTGTATTTGTTAGATATTTGAAAAGCAGACTTGACTCTCTTGCATCTGAATGACAAATCCAGTAAATTCAGAAGACTGTTACCATAAAAAGAATCCCATTTTGAAAATACTTCCCCAGCTGTCTAGATTAAGGATCCATTAATTTCAAAACATTTTGATCAAAAACTTTCACTTGTGGCCGACACTAAAGGGTGTGGCCTCTCACCCCGGGACTGAGGGCTTGGAGGGCGTGGTTACGGAGTGTATATATACTAGCGTGCCCGAAAGTTCTAGAGAGATGAATAATTCTGTTGGTGTGTCTACGCATTAAATTTTGAATTCCTCCACAACTCCGCCGTCACATTTCCTCGTCGACACACTAAGCTTAAGCTTCTTTTTGGTGTTACTTAGTTTGTTTTCGTTGTTAATCGCTACCCTTTGGAAAAATCTTGACTTTAATGACATCTGCCGGTTTTAAACTCTCCAGCAGTTCGCCACTCTTTTGATGAGCATGAATGAAATGGCACAAAAAAAGAAGCATAAATTTAATGTTCTTTCATATCAACAGCTAAACATCAGTCTTTGTTATTCCCGATGCAGATACTGATTCCATAGATACATGGGTCGCACTCATTTCTGACAAATGGGTGCACATTAAACCATCAATCTCGCAGAGGTCAAATGCGATATGATCTGACAGTCAGAAGTTTTGTTTGTCATTCACGACAAGCTAGGCTTCATGTTAAAAGATTTCCTCTGCTTTGCTGATCAGATAATGTCTCCCACTCGCCTAGATCCCAGAATACTGTCGTGTGCTGGAGGAGAGTGAAATTTCAGAGCACTGTTTCGACCTCATCTTCGCCTTCGACGAGATTGTGGCTCTGGGCTACAGAGAGAATGTTAACCTGGCTCAGATCCGCACTTTCACAGAGATGGACTCCCACGAGGAGAAGGTTTTCCGCGCTGTCAGAGAGGTAAGGCACTTACTTCTTTATGTACCAAGGGGAATACGGTGACTGACCAATTTAAAATATTTACTGCAGAATACTTTACGTAACATAGTGGGAATTGATGTAGGCATTACTTTTAAGTGTGAAGTGGCGTTGCTCCTGAGCTGGCTTCTGCTCTTGGTTAATCCATGATGTGTTAAATGCAGTGGTCAAATTTCGCTGGTGTTGTGCTCTATGTATAACTGAATATGACAATAAAGGTATTTCTTCTTATGATAGCTGGATGAAATCCCAACACACTACATAACCGCGGATGACAGAAAAAAAATCACTTGACATTCCATAACCGACTTGATATTGCTGAGTGATGGAATATTGTATTTATATTCTGCACTCTGGTGAAAGCATCAAAGCAGCAATATTAAAAATATTTTCAAGTAAAAGCGCCGCTTTCACATTGCGGCTGGGATATTTGTGTTGAATATTTTTTTCCGCGCTTTTCAATATTATTGTTATATTCTTTATTTATCTATTTTTCATTTTACAATATGGAATATTGAAATGAACAATTGCAATGACAGCTGCCAGGTATGACTTATTGTCTGGTTTTATAATTCGCAAATGATTTTTCTTCAATTCACTCAGTTGAAAATAAAAAAAAAAAGCCCCCCCAAAAATGGAAGTTACCTTTAAGGCTCCTCAACTTTAACAATGGAAAAAAAAATCTATCTGTAAAAATGGTGAGAAACTATAATAAATGTACATGCACTATCAGCCAGAAAGTTGATACAGCACCTCTAAATACAGAAGGCTTTCAGAAGTATTTAAATAAAAGTCGAATTGAACTACTGCTCATTACTTTGGGGAAGTATTGTGGCCTTCCACATTGAAGCAGTGTGATACTTTTTGGTATGAACTAAAGGGTTTCTGAGTATTGCTATATTTTTTATTCACATCAGCCCACTATCCTTGAAAATCCTGCTCAGCTGAGGTGTTGCCAGGGGACTCCATTACAATATCAGAAATGTTTTGGGCACATCTTTGTTGATACAGTCTATCAACCTGTCAATCTGCATTATTTTGGAAGCAGCATTTATCATTGTCGTGCGTGCTGGAGCAAATATAAAATCTGGTAGTTTAATTCAACGAAAGCTTCAGCGCTTTGCATTGTCAGGTCAAGGGCCACTTTGTCAGTATTCATCTCCAATCTGCCTTTTTTAAAATTTTGAATGATTAAAAAAGACCGTGTGTAAAGTTTGTTGCAGCAGAGCAGATCAAGATCTAGCACATCAAAGTTGAATCAATTTCGAACCATCAACTGTGAAAATGACATTGGAGAATATCTGATTTGCCATTTTTAACAAGGGCCCAACCTGTAATACCGGTTTATGATCTTTACAGACTCAGGAGAGGGAGGCCAAGGCGGAAATGAGGAGGAAGGCCAAGGAACTGCAGCAGGCCAGACGGGACGCCGAGCGGTCCGGGAAGAAGGTGCCGGCGTTCGGAGGCTTCGGCAGCGGCGGGATGACCAGCGTCTCCTCAGGGTCCTTCGTCACAGACACCATTGTAGAGCCTGAGAAGCCCAAGATCACACCTGCTCCAGTCAGGTACAGTAACCACCAGTGAGCTAGACTTTTTCTAGCAAATATTGTGGAGAGTATAGAATGTAACATAATTTTGACTCCATTACTAAAACCTAATTACTAAACCTTTATATTTTAATATTGAAATTGTAATGTCAATGTCCAGACATTGATCAATAGTGGGGTAAAATGATTTTTGTTACTGACAGTTCTCTAAGATGTAATGTTGGCTTTATTATTACTATTCATGAATACATTATTGAAATAAAATTGAATTTGCATTATTACCACTGATGAGACGTTTTGTGTGAAATTTGCGTATGTCTTCCTTCTCAGACCAAGTGGGCCCAGCAAGGCACTTAAACTCGGAGCCAAAGGGAAGGAGGTGGACAACTTTGTGGACAAACTGAAGTCAGAGGGTGAAACAATCATGCCGGCCACAGGGAAGAGAGGCTCAGATGTATCGAAGGCCCTGCCCCCACCCGTGAACGTGGAAAGGTACAGATACACTCATACAATCATGTAAGCTGCTCCACCAGCAGTGCTATTGCCTTTTTTTTTGAGAAATGTAAATAGACCCTGAAATAGACCCTGATTAATACGGACTCGCACTATAAATATTTTCATAAGGTGTGGCGTTTTCGTTGTGTAATTTTCGTTTCCCCCACAGCGTCCACCTGCGAGTGGAGGAGAAGATCCTGCTAACCTGTGGGCGCGATGGCGGCCTGCAGAATATGGAGGTGCTGGGCATGGTGACGCTCCGGGTTACGGACGACAAGAATGGGCGGATCCGACTGGTTATCATCAACAACGACAACAAAGGATTGCAGCTCCAGGTCGGTGTGCTTCCACCACTGATGTTGTCGCATGGTCAAGTTGTGTATCGCATGTCAGGATTTGCAGACTTTCCCAGCACACGTCTCATTGACAGAACATTTAAAGTACATCTGTGATCCTGGAGGTCTATTTGAGTTCATTTTTAAACATGTTGAAATTATTTGGGGGACGGGGGAGGTGGAGGAGTACAAGCGCCCTAGTCAAGTTAACTTGTACTTTTTAGGTACAAATTAACATTTTTTTGCCCTACATATATACATAAGGCTTTTCAATGCATTGGCAAATATATATGTCTACACATTTTTAATAACTTAATCCCAGAGACAGTAACTTTGTCTTAAAGGGTATTCATATCAAACAGCACAGTATTAGAAAACTATAAAAATACACTGAAAGTTAATTTGAATAGGGTGGCGCAGTGGCGCAGTGGTTAGTGCTTCAGCCTCTCAGCATGAAGGGCCATGTTCCAATTCCGGCAGGGGACCTTTCTGTGTGGAGTTTGCATGTTCTCCCCGTGTCTGCGTGGGTTTCACCCGGGTTCTCCAGTTCCCTCCCACAGTCCAAAAACATGCAGCAGGTTAATTGGAAATAATGTTGGATGGATATGAATTTGAATTTTTATCAGTAAGAGAAATTTTCAAAGTACCAGGCATACTCAGGATTAAGGGTTTTATTTTCTTTCTTCAGGTGAGCTTGGTGAGCATATTTACGGTTTGAGTGTCGAATTAGTATATTTTTTTTCAACCCAACTCTCTTTGACATCTTAAAACAGTTCTTGGGGAAAGAAATCTGCATCCGAACTAGTAGCTGCAACTTCTAATAATTTCACCAAGTAATAACTTGGGTCCCATTCCCGTTTTGCTCCTAGACACATCCCAACGTGGACAAGAAGCTCTTCACAGCTGAGTCGGTGATCGGCCTGAAGAATCCAGAGAAGTCCTTTCCTCTCAACAATGACGTCGGCGTATTGAAGTGGAGACTACAGACCACAGACGAGGCTCTCATACCATTAACCAGTAAGTCCAAGACAGACTGTTGGCACCATCTGACACATTTTCATATTGAGCAACATAGCACACATTTGTCCACCATTATGAAATTGAGATGATACGGAGTACATTTTAGATAGAAAACATTTCCTTTTTGAAAACAGAGCTTTCCTTTCCTCTCAGTTAACCCATGATATTCATTTCAAAATCAACCAAAGGCCATGAGTAAACAGTTACCATTTAAATTGTGTGTATATTACATTTTTTATATTGAAACAACCAAAAAACTATCCAAAATAGCCTTGTAATCTGCAAATTCCTTCCTATAAATCAGCAAAAAGACAAGAATTTTGAAAAATCATCTGACAAAAATGAATATTTGCAAGAAAACATCTTGAAACTTGCTTGAACATCACAGGTATGATCTTCAATAAATGCTAAGTGACATTATCTGTGCAAGATACTTCCTTTAAATGATCGGGAACATTAAAAGGCATTTGTGAAAATTAGGAAAGCGCTTTTTTTTATTGTTGTTTTTTTTTAAAATGATTTGTCCAAAAGTCAAACATCAGTTGTGCAGAGTGCTACGCTGACTCAGAAGCCTTAAACAACATAAACATATTATTATTATTATTTGATTTGCATTGCATTAAGTTCTGTTCGGGTGCCTAGAAAGCACTTGTGCATTTGAAAATTCCCTGACTTGTCAAAATAGTGGCTCCTGAATATTTCCTTTTCCCAGTCTTGTTTTCACTGTTGGCAAGCGCTATGTCTTGGCCAAAAAAAAAGGAACCCTGACCTTTTTGCCCACTGGTACAGACCCCTACCGCCCGACATCTTTAAACCTCTCCCTTCTCCCTCAGTAAACTGCTGGCCCTCAGAGAGTGGGAACGGCTGCGACGTCAACATCGAGTATGAGCTGCAGGAAGAGAGCCTCGAGCTCAACGACGTGGTCATCAGCATCCCCGTTCCGTGAGTACATTCCACAGCCAACTCATTTTATATTCCACCCATCCTCCCGAGTTTCAACGTTTGATGCCCATTTTGTCCAGCGGGAAATAGGGCTGCATCGGGTAATCCGTGGCATCATTGTGTGCATCCTACGGCATGCAAAGCCACATTGAACAAGGTTTCACCGTAGCCAATTTAATCAGCTCAAAGTAAGATGTCTGACTTTCTCCCAAATCTTTCATGCGGCGATATCACACGCGCACGAGTGAAAGAGGAAGGAGGTGTGGGAGGGGGGCCTAATACAGAAGAAACTGCTCACAGTTTGGGAGGGTTGTACAAGTAACGTGACCAAGAAATAATTACCGTAATTTACGGACTATTGAGTGGACGTGAGCCGCACCCCATAGAAAAAAAAGTATCCATTTGTAACATGAGATATTTACACAGAAAGATTTTTTAAACTTTTAATTTCATAGCTACCGTAAATGTTTTTTTTCTGAACAATGCCTGTAACACGTCTGGCTAACAAAATAAAAAATACAGTAGCTAACCAGGAGAAGTCATTGATTACTAAAAAAAACTATTAAAGTTATTGTCTTCAGCGTGGGAAATAAACAGCCACACGCTTCCTTAGTGTCTCTTTCATTGTTCCTCTACATGTCACGTGTGTAAACCACACGCCTGTTTTACGGTGCCACTATTTCATTGGTCTGATGTGACTAGGCTAAATATTTTGGCAGCATGAAGCTTGTTCGCCCGTAAAAATTCTATAAATTAGCATTTATGAAATCGATGAACTACGACAGGGAGAAGGAAATTCTATTCCTGCATACAACAAAAACATTTTGAACGCATTTTGAAGAAAAACAGTTTCTGGATTGAGGGTTACGTTCAAATTAAATACTCAATTTGAGTATTTCATTCCTCTTCGTATTTATGAAATAAAGAAACGTATATTATCCCCTGCAGCCAACCGAAAGGGCTGTCTGCTTCCATCTGCCGTCATCGTTTTTATCGCCTGTACAGGAGCCTGCCATCAACTGTCACCAAAAATAAAGTTTCACTGAATACAGCAAAATATTTGCGAGCAGTTTGAATAGCCAATTAAAATGTATATTTTACCTGTTTAATGTGATTTTATTTTTTTAATTAATTTATTGCAACTCCATACATTTGGAACATACATTCCAAATGTATGGAGTTGCTGGCAAATGCTGCATATCGGCTGGTTTGTGGCATATTTTGAGTGACAAGAAATCAAACCCGTTTTATTTAATGCTATAAGATTGCCATTTTTTTCAAATTTGGAATTATAATTAAGAAAAAAAACCCAAAATAAAATTAATTTAAATTAAATACTGTTTATTTTCTAAAACCACAGAGAGCCCCAGCAGACATATGAAAGAACCACGTGTAGCCCCTGAGCCATGGGTATCCAACCCCTTATAGAGAGACACTCTTTAGTCCTGCGCAAAGCCGTCAGCTGCAAATACATCTAGCGTCAGGAGCCGAGACAACTCTCGTGAGGCGCACGTCATCGTTGACGTCTTTGTGTGTGTTTACGGTACACAGGTCCGGCGTCGGGGCTCCAGTGATCGGCGACTTGGACGGAGAGTACAAACATGACGGCAGGCGAAACATCCTGGAGTGGTGCCTACCCGTCATCGATGCCAACAACAAGACGGGCAGCCTGGAGTTCAGCATCAGCGGGCAGCCCAACGACTTCTTCCCCATCAGCGTGTCCTTTGTGTCCAAACGCAATTACTGCGACATTCAGGTACATATAACTATACTATATATTAATATGCTCGTAATATGTCCGTTAATCCAAAACGTGATAGATACCTGAAACTTTTTAATTCATTCTTAATGTTAACATTTTTTCAAATATTTTTCGAAACAGTGTGAGGGCCATGGTAGCTTCCAAAAAAAATATCACAGACCTGTGAAATAAATAGGAATAAAAACTTTTGTCATACCTTCAGAATAAATATTCTCTCATATTAATCCTCAATTTTAACGTTGTTTTTATCTTAATTCCTAAAAAGTAATTTCTCAGATACTTGTGTAACATTTAGACATGGGGACGTGCAAGTTTTCGGATTTTTCTGAGAGCAATCGCAGCCGTCCCGCTTTGTCCTGATAAACTACAGAGGATCCTCATGTTCATATTTTATTAAAAAAATCCTCCTCGTCTCCCTCTAGATTTCCAAAGTGACCCACGTGGACGGTGACAGCTCCGTCAGATTCTCCTCGGAAACCTCCTTCGTCGTCGACAAATACGAGATCCTGTAAAAAACAAACAAAAACAAAACAAAACAAAAAAAAACGCACACACAAACAAAACAAAACAAAACAAAACAAAACAAACAAAAAAAATCAAAAAGCTAATGTGAGAGTAAAATTTGGAAAAAAAAATACATAAAAAATTTCACAGGGGGAAAGCGGGGCGGGTAGTCCGAACCCACGCTTGAGAAAGATGTCTCGCCCGCCTGCCCTGTGTACGACATGAGACTGTGCATCGGCCGGAGTTGCGGCGGAGCAGTGCAGCAGTGGTGTATTTATATGTTTGTATGAGAAAGGATCATCTATATATAGAGTTAAGCAAAGTTTTCCGAGACTACACTGACGCTGTCGCCTTCGCCGAGGACCCCGGCTGAAGTAGAGGATGACTTTATTGAGGGGCTGCTTGGAGGGGGACGTGGACACGCGCCCCCCGCCCTCCCCACCCCACCCCACCCCAGGGCGCCGCTCGTCGGCCCACCTCCGCCCCTCCTCCGGCCTGCCGCCTCCAACCTCAGCACCGCAGTGGTTTCCGTAAAAGACGAACGGGGTTCTTTGCTTTCATTTTTCAGATTTTTTTTTTTTTTTTTTTTTTTTTTTCTTTTCTATTATTATTTTGACGATATATCCTTAATGAAATCATAGCTGTCATTCATTAACTGTTGTGATCTGCTCAATTGATATCTCACTTTGATTAATTATTTTTCTTTTTTCGCCAACCCATCCCCGTTCATAGAGGAGTTTCCGAGGTCCAGATGTGTCCTCTCACAACATGTACTTTTTTTTTTTTTTTTATTCTAAACTGATATTTTTGTACTGTTTTACTGTCAAAGTTGTCATTGTTTACCACCGTTTGTGGGTGGGAGCGTTTGCAATTTGACGAGAGCAGTAAATATTGAGCAGGGCAAAAAAGTTCCCCCTACGTCTGACTGTTGCGTCTTCTGATCTTTGTCACCGCTGCTCCTCACTGTCGGTAAGGGAGGGGAAGGGAGACGCCACGTTTAACTTAAAGTCTCATTTAAGCCTCCAAATCAGATATCAAGAGTGCAATCTGCTTTGATCGCTGGCCAGAAACAACACGCAAGCCCATAATGTCACATCCCAACGGGCCGTTCAGCTTTTAGACAGGAGCAGAACACACGCAAACACACCCACGCAGCAACAGCAGCAGATACGAAACTCGCTCTCCCTCCCATCCCGGAAGCAGCTCGTCTCCAACAGCCCAGGTATGCATTACTTCATTCCCATCTACCACTATTAAGAAAAAAAAAGATTTTTTTTTTAAATTTTTTTTTTATTGTTTTGCTTTTGTTTTCCATTTGTGCCCCCCCCCCCCCCCCAAAAAAAATAAAATCTCAATGCTAAAAAAAAGACTTTG
>CAAKHD010005438.1:74435-94011 GCA_901007705.1 Fistularia tabacaria
GAGGGGGGGGGGGGGGGGGGGGGGGGGGGGGGCAGAACCAAATATGCTTTTCATTACAGTTGAAAGGAGAGACGGTTTTACTGTGTTTATGCTAAGTGTGAGTGCGTTCACATGAAAGGGTTATTACCTCTGACCCCTGCTGATTTACGTTTACCTGGAGGCTCATTCGTGTCAGCGGAACAACAGCCCAGTGCCATTTACTGCCAGACTGAGGGGCCGGGTGCCGTGTCATACTGGCTCGTGTAATTTTCATTCAAAAAGATTCTTAAAGGGATCAGGGTTGAAGGCATATCAGAGGGTTTTTGCACCTACGGTTCATTTACTTTTGGTCTGAGGCAGCGGATGAGTCGGTGAATCAAACGGGCAAAAAATGTGAAACGAATGGGCTGTATCAACAGAAGCCATGTGGCAGATGTTGCTCCGCTCATTGGTCCAACATCTCCAGGTTTTCGACAAAGCATGAAACCCCGACAACGAAAAGGGATTGTTTCGTTCCTCTTGCCTTCTTTCTTTACCGGATAGCGAAGATTGAGCGGCAATGTTAAGACTTTTTCAGATCTTGGACGAAGCGTCTTGGTGCAGGACTTGTATCAGGTTCGCACCAGAGAAATAACCGAACCCAAGTAAAAGGTTCGGTCATAACTGGAACGAAACACAATTTTCGGCGGGGTCTTTTATCGGTAGTTTCAGCTGCTGTTTCTACACCTGCCCTTCAAAACCACCATGCAAGGGAGGAAAAAAAAGCAAAACAAAACAAAACAATGAAACCACCACGTGAAAATACCTTCTGCGGAATTAAAAGAAAAAGAAAAGCTGAGATTTGTTTATTAATACAATTACAGGAGGGAAAAAATAGTCTCTTGAGAGTTCACGGGGAAAGTGCCGAGGCTTCGAACCCTTCATCCCGCATCACACAGTGGATCGGATTGAAAGCCGTCTGTTTTTTTTTTTCAAGTGTTTGGTTTGCAGCTGCTCCGTGACAAACAACACACCTGATGCAACGATGTACCGGATCTTCTGAATATTTACATTTGGCTGAAAAAGACTACATACAAGCTCAGATCCCGAAAACAATGGCACATTCTTGCCTTTTTCACAATGCTGTCGGAGTTGAGGACGAAGTGAGTAGGTGTAACAGCAGGGGGATTTTTTATTATTTTTTTTGCTGCCAAATGTTCCTTAAGCCGCGCCCCCCGTTGCCGTTGGACCACCGACCAGCGCCGATGTGTTACATTGAGCCACTTAATTGTTCCATGAGAAGACATTCCCGCCGACCGGCCGCGGGCTAAACGTGTCACATTTGGATTATTTTGGTCGGAATGTCTCCCAGCGGAAGACCCCAGCTGTGTGTGGTTTGAGCCCAGGGGACGGGTTCACTGGAATAAAAATCGGGATAAAACCCGCCCAGCCTTAAAAGAATGTGAGGCATGTGAGGAGGATTTTCATATAATTCAGAGTTTTTCTAGACAGATCAGGACATTCACGCTTGTGCTGTGAAGGGTGCATACACACACACACACACACACGCACTCATATATATACACACTGTAGGTGAATGAGTTCCAGCTGCAGTTTGTGTTAGTGATGGACCCAAAGACCCAAAGGAAGTTTTCACACAGGCCTTATTTAGTCAGTTGACTTGAACTTGGGCCACGTTTCCTCCTTATCGCAGCTCCCTTTTGGCAGGTGTGCACACACTTGGTTCCAGACAAGAACATCTGTAACATGAAGAAGCTGAAAAGGCGGAATTGTTACAAGTTAACTTTGATATATTTGTAATGTGAACACACTCCAAAATCCATCAAAACCCAATTTCCGGATTTATTGCACAACTATGCTTTTTTTTTTTTTTTTTTTTAAATATGTGACTCTTCTGCTCGCTACGTTGTTCCCCTTTTTCATTGCTGACACGCATTGCCTGTGAGAACATTCATGTTTGGTTTTTTTTTCGGTCTTGGTTTTTGTTTGTGACCATCCGGACACATGTTTTCTGTCTTGGGGTTTTACTGTCTCTGACACCAAGCCAGGGAGTTGCTCAGCGTCCCAGAAGCTGAGACCAACACAAACAATGTAAAACGATGGCGCTCAAGAACCAAGATCTGGTAATTTCATGACAGGAAATGAAGAAAAAAACAGCGCAGATGTTTTTCAAGACATATCATTCATCATCTATACCACTTATCCTCTGCTCTTGGTCACAGGGGGTCTGGAGGATATCCCAGCTGTCCATGGGTGAGAGGCGAGGCTGAAGACCTCGGGCCCGTCGCCAGTTGATCGCAGAGCCACATATAGAGACACAAAACCGTTCAATCTTTCATTCACACGTCTGGGCAATTTAAGGTCTTGAATGAACTTACTGCATATTTTTGGGCCGTGGGAGGAAACCGGAGAACCCAGAAGAAACCCACGCAGACACGGGTGGGGGGGGGACATGCTAACTTCATACATTCCTGCCTGGATCAAACCAGGAACCTTCTTGCTGTGAGGCTGAAGCACTTACCACTGCGCCACCGTGCTCCCAACTTAGAATCCCACACCTAAAGAGGGATCGCTGCTTACCGTATTTGACATCCACACAGTTTGATCTTAACCCGAGTTATGTGGTGCATTCGATCAAAACACAATTTCACAAGATGGCTCTTTGACGGAGAACAATGAAGTTACACCCACAGCAGCATGGAAAATATTTCACTGCTCTCCAAGGAGACGGTATTGTCTGAAAATCTGGTTTGATTGCCAGAATTTAGAAAAAAAAACACCCAGAGAATTCTGTTTGTTGGGATGAACAATACACAGTAGAAAAAAAAAAAGAAGTAAAAATTTAAAAACTTATGGCACAGCGCCATGGTGGTGCATTAGTTGGTGCTTCTACCTCACAGCGAGGGGGTCCCCGGTTTGATTTTGACCGGAGGCCTTTTTTGTGTGCTTCTCCTTGTGTCCGTGCGGGTCTCCTCCGGGTCCTCTGGTTTCCTCCCACGGCCGCAAAAAAAAGCAGTAGGTTCATTTGAGACCCTACATTGTCTAGACATGTGAGTGAAAGAGTGAATGGTTGCTGGTCTCTATATGTGGCCCTGCAACCGACTAGCAGCTAATCCAGGGTGAGCCCTGCCTCTCGCCCTATGACAGCTGCTCCAGCCCACCAGTGACCCCTAGTGCAGGATAAGCGGTGTAGATAATGAATGCATGAATAAAAAATAAAAAAAACTATCACTTTTTAGCTCAGTGAAGAAGCTGAGACGATAACTTGATGCCACATAAGCAGACACAGGCCATTTCAAATCGAAAAACCAAAAGTGGAAACAAATGAGAAAAAACGAACAATTGAATGTGTGTAACAGAAATCGATGGATTTATCGACACTCAGCAACATTTTACATGCAGCTGCTTTCTTGAACTGTTCTTGCCCAACGACTGTCTATCTCTACCGGAGAAAATGCAACATGAGGATTTTTTTGATGATCAAATAGTTACAGCTGAATGGAAGTACGTTTGTCTACGTAAGTCTGACAAGAATAGCCTGCGTGAGGAAGTGAATATGTGGGAAACATAGCCCGGATTTTAAGGCCGTTCTGCAGTGAAAAGTTGCCCCCCTGTGAATTCCACTGCTCCACAGCATGTTTACCCACCGTTCCCTTTCCAGGTGAGCCTCCCTGCAGATTTGCGTCAATAACACAGGACTTCTTTATCCAGAAGAATGGCAGCCTTGTGTGTCCCTGTCGAGGGGTGAGGCAGAAAGGACAGGAAAGCTGGGAGAGTGAGGGTACATGGTTTCAAGGAGCTTGTGCGTGTGTGTGTGTGTGTGTGTGTGTGTGTGTGTGTGTGTGTGTGTGTGTGTGTGTGTGTGTGTGTGTGAGGGTGGGTGTGAGAGAGAGCGAGAGAGAGAGTACGTGAACATGTGAGTCAAGAGGGAGGAGACCGGCAGCAGCCAGACAGTGTGTGTCAGCACAGTGTCGGCCACATGGCTTTAGTCCAGTGTGTTTTGACAGCAAGAGACAGAGTGTGTGTCTGCGCGAAGAAGAAACCCTGACATCAGGACAGAGAGGGAGGACACCAGTCTCCAAAATAAACAACGTATTGGATGTTTTGACTTTTTTTTTTTTCTTGTTTTTGAATTTTGTGATACCAGCTGAAGTTTGCTCTCCCAGCTGTGCAGCAGTTCCTGTGGTCCTGTCACACACACACACACCTCAATCAGGTAAAACAGAAGTCTGTGTGTGTATGAGTGTGTATAATCCTTACTCTCTTTCGTTGAATTAACCATGGTGCCTGATTTTCAGAGATTTTGAGTCCAAAGTTTGGTGAAATATCATTCGACAGTCATGTCGGATGATATTTCAGGAAAGTTGGACACTAAAAAGCCTGTTTTAACATGAACTGATGGACTGGACTGAGTTTCATGCAGTCTTGGAAAACGTTCACTTCTCGGATGGCCATAGTGAAATTACGTGATGAACTTTCGTTTTTTTTTTTTTTGATTGAGTGAGTTTTAGTTCAGGAACTCAAGTTTATCCTTTTTCGGGGTTGTGTTACAGTTTAAGGCAGGTCATGTCAGTCACTCCTGATAGAAACTGAAAGAAGTAAATGGCTGCAGAAGGACTACTTCTTTCTACTCTAGTGACCAAATATTACCCAGAAAAATGGACCGTAATACCATAACACAAACCGTTGTTCTGGGTGAACTTACACGTTGTACCTTTAAGTTACAGGTAGGTAGACACCATACCGTATGAAAGGCACAGGGTCTTGATTCAGAGGTTGGGTAGGAGAACATCTGTCCTGATGACTCTGATTTGAACGACTACGCGTGATTGTGTGTTTCTAAGGGGAACGAGTGTGTCCCTGGGTATTCAGACACAACAGTGAAGGCTCTGGTGTGTCGAGGCACATCACAACGTTTGTGTCGGTGAGGATCAGGAAGGCAGATCAGTAACCACTGAGGACAAATCAACATTATTTTGTTGATTGTGACAATTATTTTTTGTTAGTGATATACATCCACCCAGCAGGCTCACAACTTTATGGCATCGGCGACCTCGGTTCTTGGGTCGTGTGGTTTTTTTGGACCGGGCAGCTGCATTCGTAGTACGTCCAAGATATGAAAACGCACCAAATCAACTCCATGTATGGTCGAAAAACAAAATGCTATCACCTTTTGGCATGTTTGAAACATCATCAAAAAATATCTGCGATTACATGATTCGGGACGTCACTGTTCCAAAGGTATAGAATAGACACTGACATTAATGGCTTTCATAGACTGTCATTCACATATTAAATCCACAGTCAGTTGCTAACGATCATTTGTGTCAACAAACTCCTGGCAAATTCTGCACTTTGTCGTTCCTCTTAGATTTATGAGTCAATCCGATCGATTTGGGTTCCATAATCTCAAGGGTGCTTGTATTTGTAGGGTTCAGGATACCTCGGAACCCCTAAATTACTGTGGTCCTCACACTGATATCTCTTTTCCTTGACCTGGACTAATGTGTGCTCACAAAATTTTGGACTTGGAAATTGGACAGTATGTGTTATGCAAGGCCTTCTTTTTCTTCTTTGTCTTTACCTGCTTTTGTATTTACTAACCGGTGATTGCGCCAAAGTATATGACCAATAGTAGCTTATTCTGTATAACTGCACAGTGATGGTCACCTTAATAAGTGCAGTGAGGAGAACTCGGCGGGTTTTGATCAGACAAGTTTGAAACAGATCCTCCACAAGTACAAACAACGCAAGGTTTGGTCTATGTTGTGCACTCTGTTCAGCCTGTTGCTGTAATTTGGACATAAAGCTGCTGTACCTGGAGGAAAAAGAAGTCACCAGCTCGTAAGAAAGCAGCAAAGCCAGCGTATGTCAGTCTTCCCACCCTCCTGAAACACAGGCTGCTTTATGGACAGAGCGAGAGAGACTCATACAAGGTTTGTTGTTTGAACCACCCGACCAAAACCAGAGCTGGGATACTTTTGGGCTGCCTGGCAGAGAAACGGCTTTGCACAGTTCCCAGGCCATAGCAACTCTCCAGCTACTGATAATAAATCCTTTGTTATGTGAGCTCATTCTGTTAAGAGTAAAATCAGGCCAACAAAGAGGCACTTTATATGGCCCCCAAGCCAGCCAACCCTTCTTACTTCCCTGCGTTGGGTCTCAATGCTTTCCCTTGGTGCGCCGGGTCCTTTACCTTAGCTGTTGGTGATAGAGCTGACCTCGAACGATCAGACACTCACAATATTTCCCGTAGTCATTTAATGAATATCCTCCCTCGAGGACGTTAACAGGCTTATAAATTCACCGTGTCATGGCCACTTAGTGTAAGACCCATGGGAAATGAGTGAATATATTGAGGAAATTAGCAATAGCTGGCGCATGTTGGTCGGTAATTTGGAGTGGATACCGGAGCATTGTTATATGTTGGCAATTGACACAATAGCTACTCAATTACAACCTCAGGGTCCGGACGGTGGATTATGTATCAGTGGTGTGAAACCATATGTGTGATAATTGCTGTCCATGTGTAAACTGGAGATGGCGTGCAGTACCGATTTTGTTTATGCATTTTCCATGGTTTGTGTTCGACATAAATTGAAGGAATAATCTTCGCCTCAAGCAAGGGAATTATGCCTAATTGGCCTGACGGGACTGACTCCGCTCAAAGGCAGGAGCGATGTGTCAAGGAAAAGCAAAGGTGTGCTAACATTCACAGAGGCTGTAATAGCACGCTGATGTAAGCAGATATAATACTTTGCATTATTGGATGACATTTAATGCAAAATTGACATCAATGCATGAACTTGATAATCGGACTGAAAATGTTTTACACAAAATAATGTTAATATTGACAGGATTAGGGTTCCACCTTCGCATACCCTCCGCGAAGTGCGATGTTTGCAGATGACATTGAGATCTGGAGGGAGAGCAGGGAAAAGGAGGAAAATCTCAAGAGGTGGAGGTATGCACTGGAAAGGAGAGGAATGAAAGCTAGCAGCAGCAAGACATGATACATGTGTGTGAACAAGAGGGACAGAGGGTGAAATGTTGAGGCTACAGGGAGTGGAGATAAAGAAGGATTGTAAGTGTTTGGTGTCAACAGTTCAGAGCAATGGAGAAAGTGTAAAAGAAGTCAATAAATGTGTGCAAGGGGGTTTGCAACAGCCAGAGAAAGGTGCGAGGTGGAATGTGTTGTGAAAGGTTATCAGCCAGATTGAAAGGAAAGCTGTACAAGACGCTGGTGACACCATCTATTTTGTATGGTTTCGAGACGGTGATACTAAGGACAAGACAGGAAGCAGAGCTGGAGGTAGCAGAGATGAAGATGTTGAGGTTCTCTTTGGTCGGGAGGAACATAGACAGGACCAGGAATGAGTCCATCAGAGAGACAGAGCATGTTAGATGTTTTGGAGATCAAGTCAGGGGCAACACTGAAATGGTTTGGACATATACAGAGGAGGGATAGTGAATTGGAACTGGCAGGCAGGAGGTCTGGAGGAAGACCAAAGAGGACCTTATGGATGGAGCGAAAGAGAACATGAAGTTAGTTAGTGTGAGAAGGGGATACAGAGGAGACGATTAGATGGAGGCAGATGATTCACTGAACTCACTGAAAGGAGCAGCCAAAAGGCAAAGAAGACTTTTGACTTTGACAAAGATATGAAAAAGGTCTGATAAAGGCTAGGGTTTTGGCATCCAACTCTGGGAATGATGGGAAAATAAGAAACATCTTTGATTTATTTGCTATGTAACATCCACATTGTTGCCAAATAAAATCCAAATCAAAGGAAGGTCAACTATTTCATACTTCTTGGTATGGGCTGATACAGGATGTGAATTTGAAATCACGACCAGCTGAAAGACACGGACTGAAATATGCAACAGCAAGACGTTAAAAAAAAAAGCTGCTCGTCTCATTCTGACGGTCTGGCTACGATGGGTCATATTTAGCCGAGCCCACTTTGCTGTTTACACAAAAACAGTGCAAGCTTGTCCTCTGCCTGTGCAGCACGTGCACTTGCAGACACACACACACACACACACACACACGCACACACAAAATATAGAAACTGGGATATGACCTTTGCAGATTTCTGCACTTCTTTCCTCCTTCCATCATTTCCTGCCCTCATTGTCTCTGTCCTTGATCTCCACAAAGCCTCGGGTGAACACTGGATCCCGAAACAAGGATATAATCATTCTCAGACTTCACTTTGCCAAAATTCCCAGAAACCTGGTTCCTTGAACTTATCCCCTCACATTCACACTTTAAGATTAGACTGTCTTCAATGTCTCCCCCATCTATCTAAAGGCTAGAGACATTCATTTTAGAGACGCATGACATGATTTTTTTCCTACAGAAAAATATGTAAGATTTCTTCTTCTCCTTCTTTTCAGAGAAAGACCCAGGGGTGGGGTAATGCTGCCCATTGATATGTGCCACAAGCTGATTCATTTATTAGATTTGACAAGGACATCTCTCAGAGAAAGTTAAAGGACCAAAGTCCATGGAAAAACAGATATCCTAGTGTGCAGCAACCAGCTACCCACTCCTGACCTTGCAATAAGACACAGATGTACCCTTCTCTTTGCCTTTAGCTTGCTCAGGTAGCAGTGCTGACTTCATGATCTGCTTTAATTCAGCAATTTCTGAATTTTAGAAATCTAATTTCATTTTATAAATGATATCCATATCAGGCCACTTACTGCATAACTTTATCCTATCAAGCGCTGAAAAAATATTTCAATGTTTGAACTACATTAGGAAAAGACACAGAATTCTCAGCCTCATGGGAGTATTTTGTTCTTGTTAAAATTATGTTTCAAATTAAAAATTCAGTTTAAAAAGCGAGTGAAAATAACTAAAATAATTGCAGCTCAGGAAAATGTGAATGAATCAAAACGTCCAGCTTTCGAAGTGAATAGAGTCCTTGTTCACTTACACCACGATTTACAACATGGAACCAAGACTAAAGGATGTGCTGTGGTTACACACACACGCACACAAATCAGTGTTTACCTCCAGGGGTTGTCACGGTAACAGAGGATTTGGCAATCTGGTACAGAATGATCTCATGGTGTTTGGCTGATGCCCTCTCATCATCACCAGGCCCACTTGGCCCACTTGGATTCAAACACCCACATTCACACACCCACCCACACACACACACACACAAACACACAAGCAGTGTCTCTCCAGCTATTTAAATGGAATATCTGCAACCACAATGATACTCCATAAGTCGCCGGGTGTGACATCAATCATGGAAATGGTTAGAACTCCAAGCATTACCGAAAAGATATAAATAGTACAATATTGAATGTTCTCTCTCTGTGACTATGCATCACTTTTCTTTGGAATGTGCTTCCATCTCTTAGGCATGTAATAGCATCGGATACCCATTCGTATAGCCCGTTGGATGCCGCAACATGGCACCATAAATACTTTTAGCTTTTTCTAATTGTATTTTGAGCCACATGTGTAACAGACCACTAAATAGTGGAAACAAAAAGACGTGGAAAGAGAAAGTAGACAGTTGAGTTTTTTCGTTTTTTTAAAGTTGTTCATTGAAATATGGCGAGAAAATAAAACTAAAGTGGGCTCTTGCAAGTGACCAATAAATGAATAAACAAATATTTAATTTGTACATGATACCAAATTTCTTGACCAACAAACAGAATTGAACAAATGTAACGACTTGAACGGTTGTTCTTTTATGACATCACGAGAGCAAAGTGTGTCGTTGACATGCTCACGTTATTTTGACATGTCGAAGGGAAATATTGCGGTATGTAGCGCTCGCGTCAGACTCCAGGGGCCTACCTTCTCTGTCTAACTTGAATCCATCCTGTCAAAATACCAGCCGATAGCCGTTTTTGGCCTCTGTTCAGCGATATTTAAGAAGCTATGCGAGCACTGATTGTGTGCAACGATTTCCATCCATCTTTGCTCTTATCAAAACAACACGGACATGGTTTAACAATGTCACAGTGTTGTTAGCCATTTATTTGGACTTCGTTTACATCCTATAGCCCATTCAATCGTTCTTTCATAAACCATGAATTAGCCACTCTTTTAGCCAGAAAATTGTCGCTATTACCCCATTTTGACCATCATTACTTGAAATTAATGTATCAGCATAGCTGGTAATTGTGCCATGGCGTCTGTTGGCAATGTGGTAGCCTTTCTATACCATGCACCAGTAGCTAGTGTCCAAGTTCAGCAGTGGTCATCATATCTATACATCAGTTTGCATCTAATAGCATGTGGCTGCTAATTTCAGTTTCTTGCAGGTGTGTGTTCAGTTCCGTTTGGTTCTGGTGTTCAGGTTTGGTTCTTTTGATAAGAATGAGCATATAATCATAATTTTACTGCTAATATAAACCACTGTCTTTTTTTTCCAATGCTTGCAACCTGGCACCATGAATTGAGTGATGAGTTATTATGCTAACTATAGCGTATAAATTGTGTAACCGAGGGTTTGTGAAAGTCACCAATACTACGTACAACTACAAAATAACAAATGCGGAGACTCCAGTTTCTCACGGGTAACGTTCCCGCCTTTATTTTTTTTTCACTCCCCCGCGACAACCCCGTAACACACTTCCACTCCCTGTTAAAGCTTCAAAATAAGAGCTCAAGCCGTCAACTGCGGTTACAAATATAACAGGAGCAAGTCCGGAAAGATATGTTATATACCTCCTCTCCTCCAAAAAAAGGCAGTCTCCAGCCTCTCTGCCTAAGAGGCCACAAAGTCAGCATGAGAAAGAGGTAAGTCCAGCTCCGTCAGCTGAGGTGGCACCAAAACGAGCTTCCCGTCCATGAGTTAGAATCTAACTCATGGACAAATCTAACTCATGGACGTTATGGAGTTAGATTCTAACTCACGGACGAATCTAACTCATGGACGATTGTACGGAGTGTATTTGGTGCAGGCATGAAAAGATGTGTTCTAAGCGAAAAACACCTGTTTCAGATAACTGTCCCACTCGCCACCGCAGGCAAGCAACAATTTAGGAGGGTGAGGGTACGATTAAAAAGTACCACCATTCCGTCTGACTTGGGATTATATGGTGGAGTGCACTTTTTCTTAATCCCCAGAAGCCGACAGAGTCTTTGCACAATCTCAGCTTCAAACTACCGGCCTTGATCACTGTGGATTACTTCAGGAACGCCATGCACCAGCACGTAGTCTTCAAACAAACACTGTGCTACTGACTGGGCTGTCTGGTTAGGGAGAGCATTCAGATTCATAAACTTGGTAAAGTCGTCCTTCACCACCAACACATATCTGTTCCCCATAGAAGTCAACAGTAGTTCTAGAATGTCAGTTGCCACTCTCTGAAATGGCTCAGTTGCCTGGACACCCCCCCATTGGTTCAGGATGCTTGGGCCCCGGGGTCCTGCGGGTCTGACATGGGGTGCACTGTTCACACCACTGCTGAATATCTTTGAGCATGAAGGGCTCGTAACAAGTTTTCCTTGCACGTTCCCGCACTCGTTCCAATGACAAATGTGCCATTGCAGCGCCCCCATGCAGGTGCTGGAGCGTATCAGGGATAAGCGAGGAGGGCACGACAACTTCACACAGAGCATCTCCTGTGGGGGAAGAGTTCGCTGTCCTGTCGAGAAGCCCACTAACAACGGAGAGGTGAGGAGGTCAGTCCATAATTTTCGAAGCCACCAGGAGCTACCTCTCGTCTGCCCCTTCGGTGGCCGAGAACCACTGCCGTCAAGCCAGTCCGATACCTGCTTGATATCCGTATCGACCCTCATTTCTGTTCCCTCATGGGAAAGCACCTGCATGAAAGACAAGACCTGCACCTCACTGTCCACCGCCACACGCTGCCCCCTGGTGGTGAAGTCAGAGAAGGGTAGAACGTCAGAGGCAGGGGGGTTACACAGTGCGAGGTTGAACCAGCTGAGTGTCTGTGTGAGGAACTCTTGGCTCCCTCTCAGAGCCGATGGCATCCACATGTGAGGTTACCTTGGGTGCGGTGATGTTCAACACACCGTCCTCAGGGTTTTCTTTCTTGCTCTGCGTCCTGTAGGATCCTTGTCAACAGACATGTCACGCAGGTCAAGCAGAGGCTTGTGATCAGCGATGATGGTAAAAGCAGCTGATCCAGCTGTAATGCCTAAATTTGCGCACAGCCCACAGCTCTCTGTCAAATGTGGACTAACGTTTCTCTGAGGAAGCGAGTGATTGGCTCGTATATGCCAGCACACGCTCTGCTCCGTCTCTGTACTGAGCCGACACAGCCCCAACTGCTTCCAGAGAGGAATCTGTGCACACCTTAAAGGGAATGTTAAAGTCCAGCATGGTGACAACCGGGGACGATGAAAGCACCCTTTTCAGGTTGTCAAAGGCTGTTTTACATTCACTTGTCCGTTTGAATGGTTTGTCCTCGCAGGTGAGGCGGTGCAGTGGAGTTGCACGCTGAGCAAAATCCTGAACAAAACGTCTCCAGTAAGAGCATAGACCCACGAATGCCCTCACTTCGGTTGGATTCTGTGGTGTGGTGTGTTGTTCTGACTCTGTCCATGTTTTTGGTGAGGTCCATAGGTGAGGTAGGCGTACTGCCGTCGAGGAGGATGATCACCGGTGTTGATGTGACGCTGGATAAGTGTGAATTTGCCCGTTCCTCCTTTGGATGTGCTGAATATCTCCTGATATTCCACCAGCAGTGCAGTCAGTTGCACTTTCCGCCGCTGACTAGCTGGAGACTCCTTCAGTGACACAACAGGCACATCACCAGGTCCATGCCTTCTCTCATTATAAGGGCTGTTGTGGAAACCCCGTCTTTCACAGATGTCACTGTGTGAGCTATGACACACTCACTTTTGCTTTTGAGGTTGGGTGATAAGTAGCCCACAAAGTCAGGGTCATTGAGCCCAGGTTGGGACAGCCTCACAGGCACCAGCGCCTCACAGAATGGGGGCAGTGTCGTGATGGTGCCGATGGAAACATTGCAACACTCAGGAATCAGGTCTTTGCCACTCAGCAGGGAAAGTACTATGTCCCATAGATGCGGTTTGCCACGGGTGTGATCCAGGAGGGCATGATTACTGACAAGGAAATCCAGGCCCAGTAGGGCTGTTTGTGTGGATCCCCCAATGATGTGGAGAACCTGCTGCTGGGAGGTCTTCCCTTAGACACAGAGTAGCTGTAATGATGCCCAGTGTGTCAAGCATCTGTCCATTTCCTGCTCGTGCAGCAATGAAGCCCGCGGTAAGAGGCCGCTTGTGCAGGGCTGGAACAGACATGCAAAAACTGTCACTAAAAGACGACTCTGTTGCTCTTGAGTTTTCTTGAGAATTTCAGTCCCTTCAATGCATCCCCTCACGTATGAGGTCGGCTGCTCTCTCTCGTCTGGTGTCATTGCCTTACTTGTGTCGATTATTCCCCCCAGAGGGCCAATAGGATCTGCAGCTGGTGTTTGAGCCACAACATAAGCAACATATCTTTTCCCAAGTGGTATACTGAGTCTTCTTGTCTTGGGAGGAAAAAAACCCCCCGCAACCCTCGCTGTCTCTGTGTTTCATCATTGGAGGGTCTGGGACCTCACCGATTTGATGAGTGGACTCGGTTATTCTAGAGGGCCTCCGTAGTCCCGTTTCTCCGTGGGGCCTCCTTCTGCTCACCGCTCGCGCCAGCCACGGTCAGGTGAACATCCTCTCCGCTCACCCCATGTGTGAGGCGGACAGCTCTGCTCCCTACAATTACACTGACACTGGCCTCCACGTACTGGGTGAGGGTTCATTTCATCTCTGGGTCGATTGTTTTTCTCTGCTATTTGTCTCATTTTCATCCTCATTTCTCTCACATCTGCAGCAAGTTTGTCCATAGCTCTGTACAAGCCGCCTCCATCCGATATGTGCACCGTAGCCACTGCACCGCTTTCAGTGGGAGCCTGGCGTACCTGTATGTTGACGTACTCCATCTTTAAGGCCTCTCTGGCCATCTCACACCGCCTGCTGATGGTCAGGGTTCCCTCCAAATCAATAACTCCCTGCTAAGTCCAGCCAGAAATCTGCTAAATTTCTCTTCTTTCTGCGCTATATCACCGTAGACAGGGAATGCCTCTTGAGCTAGCTTGTTTATTTCGGCTGCATTTACTTTTAGACCAGCGGTTCTCAACCTGGGTTCGATCGAACACCAGGGGTTCGGTGAGTTCAGTCTCAGGGGTTCGGCGGAGGTCAAGACACACACCAGACTCATATGATTTGTGATGACACGCCCCGCTTGGCCATCGTTGGCTGCAGGTGATCATGCTACATCGTTGGGCCTATCTGTGCCGCAGGGAATTTGATGCGCTCAGTTGTTGAATTGTGACTGTCGTGATGGTACTTCGTGTGATTTTTCTTAATATTTGAATCCCTTCATACCAACTTTGTCGAGCAAAAAAAAGAATGCGGTCAGTCGAATATGTACAATATGGATTTACATGTAGAGCGGAACGTGATGGGAGTCAGTATCCTATCTGCAATGCCAAGTTGAGCAATTCTAGTCGAGCACCGGCAAAACTAAGAGAACACTTCCTTAAGCTTCATGGAGATGGGAAATACAAGAACACAACAAGGTAACGACTGACGGATTCCAGGAAAAGGCTACCCTGCCTGTTCTCGGCTTTGTACCCATTGACAAACTGATCCTCACAGCATCGTACGAAGTTGCTTACCTGAAAAGCAGGGAAAGCCATACACCAGCGGTGAAACATTCATAAAAACAGCTACGTTGAAGATGGCAAATATCATACTGGGAAAAAGCTGCCAAAGATAAGTTATCCCAAATTCCTTTTTCAAATGACACCATCAGCGACAGAATAGAGGACATGAGCAAAGACATCTTGCCTCAAGTAGTCGCAGGTCTGACTTCAAGCCCGGCGAAATTCATCATACAACCAAGTGTGTGTTCCATCAGTGAATGTGCTTTCCATTGCTCGCCGTATGCAGTAAGTGTTTCCAGGAGCTGCTGAAGGTTCGGGATCACTTTCCATGAGTCAAAGGGATATCCCACGCTGCCTACAGCCTTATTTCCCTTCCCTCCCCTTCCCTGCTGCCCAGTCACACCCTTTTCTTCCTCTAACCTCCAGTAATGTTCATTCCTGCAACTCCCACAGCTGGGTTGGGGGGAGCATTAGATATGGACAAGGGTGGATGAAGGAAACTTTGAAGGAGCTGAGAGTGAAGAAGGGAATAACACAGAGGACACAAAGATAGCAGGGTGAGAGTCACTGTGAATGCATGTGTGCTGATGAATGCATGTTGTTTCATTGTATCATGATCTTAATCACGTGTTGCAATTTATCTGAAGATCCTTTGAAAAAAACCAAAAAACCCCACCTTAGATTCCATCTGATGCAATAGGTAGGTCTTAAAATTATGTAAATTGTCTAACATTTTAATTTTAAAAAAATGTTAAAAATTGACCAAATCATTCTTACATAATTTGGTTTATCTTCAGTAAGGTTTTGAAGGGGGATGTATTGCTGCTGATTTTGGTTGTTTCTTGCCTTTGGTATTTCCAATATTCCTTGTGTCCGAGGTCACTAAAATGTTGCCGAACGTCATTAAAACATTGTGTCTTTACCAGATTATTGGAGGAAGAAAAAAAAACACCTAAAAAAAAGAATTGATATTAAAGTTTGTGATCTTTTGGAAGAATTGATGAATTGTTGATAATTAATGATTGCAGAAAATGTAGGTTATTTCCAAGCATCAACTGAATTTCCCATCATTTGGAATTATGTTTTAATTGTATTAAAACCGTTTCGGTATTTGAGTCACACCCACTCATACATACACACATGAAGACATGCATGCATTTTCTGAAGGGCTCACAAGCCCAAATGTCTGTCAAATGTTGTGTTGTCTGTGCTATTTTACACACGTTTTACACAATACACAAGATTTTTCAATTGTGTTTCACCACATTTTAATAATCTATTTTGTTCCATTCAAATATGAGTAAACTTGACCGTCTCAGTTAAAAGAACTAACTGTCCAACATTGTTCATTGAAGGAAACTTGCTTTGCCCGATCAAAGAAATACGCAATTTCCGACAGTATTCAAAATCACGCTGTCAATTTAGGACGCTGTATTCGTAATAATTTCATGTTGCTAAGACAGCAAATCCATGGACCAGTAATGGAATATTATATTTCTTTTACATTTCGTGCTGTGTTTTGGCCATGATTGCAGATTTATAGCTTTTGTTAAATAGTGGAGGCTAAATTGGCCTCAGTGACATAATAAAAACTTTAAACATTATTTATCACTGCAAGTACAATAACAAAGTTGAGTTCATTTAGCTCCTTAATTTGCATTTACATGATTTATTATACTTGACCTCTTCTGTAAAAGTGAAAATGCTTTTCAACATGCACAGAGCATGTCTCATAAGAGGTCTAAACATCTCTGGAGGTCAAAGTTGGATGACAAATGAGTCACAGCTGTAGCTCAGCATGGCGGAGGACAGTGGTTTCTCTCATTTGAGCCTGGAGCTTCAATTCTTCTGTCGGAGTCAATAATCTAATAATGACAGACCCTTTGCTCTGCAGAACTGCAGCTCTCCAGTTTCACACATCTTTGTCGCTCTGTCAGGCTGTTTTGGATGCTGTAACCTGTGTTCATGACAAACCCAAGAACCCATTTCGGTGCAGCATCAGCGAGTCATTTTGCCTGAGGGTATTTCAACAGACGTGAAGGTATTCACTCAATTTCCTCAGCTGGTTGTCCGTCTTCTGGCTTCCGACCAGCGTTCAGCGCACATGGATAAAGGATTTTATTAGTTTGGTCACTGAGCTCCAACACATTTTTTCACATTAGTGATACATTCATTTTCCCTGCATTGCCAGTTTCACTGTCATGCGTTTGTTGTCTATATTTAGCTGACTTGCCACTTAAGCCCCCTAAATTTGTCAGTGGTCTACATGTGGTTAAAGGATGAACTTCAGGTAGTTCACTGAATTCCATGGAGATTGTGGCTGAAATGCAAAGTGGTGCAGTAGCTAAGCGATACCTGTAGTACTATTTCATAACTGGATATTGAAAGGTTGCTGTAAATGTATATTAATTATGCACATTTCATTTTAGTTCCCCGATGGTACCCGCCCAAGGGATCTATCTATCTATCTATCTATCTATCTTTCTATCTATCTATCGTGCAAAAGTTGTTTTTTTTCCAAAGGGTTCTTCCTGAAAACGTCTCGTGATATCCATTACTGAATCATATTGTTTTTGATACAGTTCTGCATGATGGATGCACAGAGACTCAATCCGATCATCTTCTGAAGACATGATGGAATATAGAGAAATTCTCACGAGTTGCTAATGACAGCAGGTTTCAGTCAAAGAACAATCCCCCTTTACAAGTGGCCCTCTTATGTTGATATTTTCTAATCATTCAAAAATTAATAATATTTTAGTTGTCCCCTCCCCTCCGCTTTGTAACACAATTTTGGCATTAAAATAATGTATATATTCAAAAATTATAAATCTATCTTTGCTTATTTTTGAAAATATTTTCCAAAACAGAGTCCCAAACATTTCCCAGTTTCTACCGTTTTCATCGGGACATATTGGTTTGAAGGTCTTTTACCTTATCCAGAAATTACACACCATAGCCCGTGAAATGGTTCCACTAAAGAATTTATTGTTACTTGGATAAAACAGAGGTGTGTGTGTGTGTGTGTGTGTGTGTGTGTGTGTGTGTGCCTGTGTGACGTTCCGCCAGTGCGATCCAGTGTGGCGGTTCTATGTTTCTTCACGCTATGAGATGACGAGGAACATTCACGGGGTCTCACTTTACAAAGATTAGATGCATTACTCAGTCAGACACAAATGTTCCTGCAAAACAAAATCAGTTCAGACATAGTGACGCACAATTTCATGAGTCACAAAATGCAGAGGCAACAAGTGTGTTTGGAGGTTGCGTCATTGTCCTAAGGGATCACTACTTTGTTTTGATTTGTTTTACTGTGCTGTGTCATAAACCTTTTGCGATATTCTTTTTTGCGTGTTGTGTGAAGGTTTATTTACAGATTAGCATTTTGTGTTGTATATTAAACCTTTTTTGGCATATTTGAAAAACCTGTGCGGGCATCGTCAAAGCGATGAATATGTTCTCCCACTTGGCTTGTTGGGAAAACTTGATGTTTTTCTCCTCACTTTGAGAGGCCAGGTTGATTGCTGAATGTGATAGAACATGCTACCATTAGCACGTGATGTGGAGTTGGATTTCATAGCTGTATTGAATCACTTTTAGCCCTCTTATGGTTTCGAGCTCATTCCTGAGAACGAGTGCTCCTTATCGCCGCTAATGACGCTTTACTGCTCCATCCACTATCTGAGATGTGATTCTGTGCAGGTTTGTTGTTCATGACTTTATCATAGAATTCTTCCTGAAAAGAAAACAATTAGGCAAGAAATAACTCAGAAAAACATTCAGCAACCACTTAAAATAGAATTGATTCGATAGTGTATTTGTGTTTGTTTTGTTGTTCTATCCTAACAGATATGAAGACATGAATGCTGAAATCAGTGGTGATCAAAGTTGTGTCCTGGCACCATGTGTCACTGACAGGAAATGGGTCTCGGCAGGAAATTCACATGTAGTGACACTCAGCAGTATTGTGTATCTTCTTCCTCTGTCTGCCCCCCCCCCCACCCCCCGACACTCTTCATCTTTGTCCCTGAGTTATTGTTATACATTAACACATATCAGCAATAAGCAGATGTAGCCGTTTATAGAATCTGAACGTACAAATCAATTTTATTTGCCCACGTGAAATGTTTGGCACAGTCAGTTATTTTGATCGTTCAGACTTCAGTTGGAAGTGAATGCATGCAAAAGACTTCCTGGCACGTCATTTGATGGGGTTGTAAGTGAAAAGCTGTAAGAGCTTGCATAAGACAATGTGTTGTTGTTGTTACAGACGAAATAAGGTAGTACGCCACAAACCAAAGCTATTCGAAATCAGCCAGTACTCCCTTTAAAGGCTATGTTTATCTTAGAGTTTGCACACCACTACTGGGATTGCAATGCGGTTCTATATGCAACCCCGTTAGGAATGACTGCAGGCAAACTTTATCCCACACCCCAAAACTCCAAAGTTTTCCTTTGGCTTCTACCACAATGTAAATAAGCTTTAACATTCCCCGCTCAACAAAGATTATTTCTCTTTCAAACGGGAAAAAATCCTAAATAAAAAAACCTGTTTAGCCAAGAGAGCAATACGCCTTATCCGGGATATTAGTTTTGGTTTACTGTAGCATCTATTCAAAACACTCGACCTTAAGTAGATTAGTGGTGGTTCCGGATGAACCCGTCTTTTGTTCGGCCTGGCCTGAAAGACGCAACAAAAGGAGGGACGCAAACAAGAAAAAAAACAACCCCCCCCAAAAAACAGGAAGCCAAATAGAAGCCGGGATCTGTGCCAAGGAGAAAGAGAGAGAGAGAGAGAGAGGGAGAGAGAGAGAGAGAGAGAGAGAGAGAGAGAGAGAGAGAGAGAGAGGAACACAAACACACACCCACACACTCACACAGATGCTCAGTTACACACTGATAAAAAAAAAAAGAATACATAACC
>CAAKHD010005438.1:94268-117775 GCA_901007705.1 Fistularia tabacaria
ACGCAAAAAAAAGAGGGACGCAAACAAGAAAAAAAACAACCCCCCCCAAAAAACAGGAAGCCAAATAGAAGCCGGGATCTGTGCCAAGGAGAAAGAGAGAGAGAGAGAGAGAGAGAGAGAGAGAGAGCTCAAACACAAACCCACTCCTTCACACAGATGCTCAGTTACACACTGATGGGAAAAACAAGAATGCATAACCGAATCAATGGAGAAGTGCATCATTGAAACATCAGGTTTATTCAAATATCTCAACATGATCAAACCGAGGAGGACTGCGCTCTTTTAGCTGAGATGACCGAAGGGGGAAGTGACGCCGTGGTTTCACACGCCAATGTTGTGCAACCATGAATTCATTTTCAGCTTGCTCTAAACTCTGTATGACTATGTCCCCTATAAGAGCAAAACGATATCATCAAAATCAGGTCATGACATTTTCTAATATTGCAAAAGACACGAAATGCGTACGAGAGCTTTCAAAGAGGGGAGGCCGTTTAAGTTTCTGGAAAAGGAGATCGCCTCTATCTCTTCCAGCTACATGATAAATTAAATTAACATTATTTCGACTGTAAAAAAAATAGGAAATGTTCAATTGCAAATGCTAGATGATATTATGGTTTGGAGATGAAACGTCCTGTAAATTTTAATAGATTTTTTATTTTTTTTTCGCCAGCATGGTAGCGCAGTGGTTAGCACTTCAGCCTCACAGCTCGAAGGACCCTGGTTCGATACTGACAGGACTTTTCTGTGTGGAGTTTTTGTCTTGCACAGACCTGTTCTCCCTGTGTCCGCGTGGGTTTCCTCCCGGTGCTCGGCTGTCCTCCCACAGTCATGAAAACACGCAGCAGGTGAATTGGAAAAAGATCCCAAAATGAACGTTGTCTGTCTGTATATGTGGCCCTGTGACTGACAGGCTGACAATTCAATGCTAATTTCTTGTATACCGTCAGCTAGTGTTTCTTTTGGTACTTCTGAAATACTTTTGTTCAGTAAATCACAGGTCTTTTCCTTCATTCAAAAGATCAGTTAATTATTGTGCATTTCATGTGAGTTGGGAGACTCTGCGAGAAACAAGCGCTGATACAAATTGCATGTGTTTTGGAGGGATCTTATTGAGTAAAGAAACAGAACAAACATTTATATGACAGTGTTGAGAGGGAATAATTTAGATTCATTTCCATGGTTGAAATCTACCGCAACATTGAAGGCCATGCACCTCGAGAGACTTGCGAATGTATGTATTTATGCTCCAACATGTAGGCGTCTTGTAATGTGGGCCCACCCTTCTTCTAACAGCACATGTTTAACTACATGTCTGTGGTCTGTTTCTAAAATCAGAAGGTGTCATTTGGCACAGAAATAAAGTACTGTTGGCCGAAGACTTGTCAAACACTGTTGGGTTTTCCACGCAGAAAATGTCGTGTTATGAATGAGGACAGTGCTCAGTGTTCCGCCTTACGACATGGAGGTGCGTGATTCGTTTCCGGCGGGGGACATTTCTGTGTGGAGCTTGCATGTTCTGCCCGTGTCTGTGTGAGTTTTCCAGGTTCGCCAATGTCCCAAAAAAAATGCAACGGGTCAATTAGATACTCTAAATTGCCCAAGTGTATGAATGTTTTTTTCTCTCTGTATCAACCGGCAGCCTGTCCAGGGTGTACCCTGCCACTCGCCCAATGATGGCTGGGATAGGCGCTGAGACTTTCATTAGCCAGACAATGTCAAGCCCAACACAAACCGCCAGCCCCAATGTATGACTGGTAGCATCTAAAGTTGTTCATTTAATCATTCATTCACTATCCATGCCTGCACTCAGAGCTGTGTCAGTGCCGTTATTGGATCAAGTGAAGGGTTATGCTTGATAGAGCGACTGTTTCTAAGGGTTCCTGGTTTGGTGCCTTCACGTACCGTGAGGACGCAATCCTGAGCATCACACCAAAATCACTACTGCCTTCGGAGATGTGCCATCTCTGTGTGAATGTGTTCGTAAAAGTTAGCTTGTAAACCCCTTCCCCAGCTGTGTGTGTGTGTGTGTGTGTGCGTGTGTGGACACGTGCATGTGTGTATGTGTCTATTCTTCACTTGTCTAGCAACATCCTGTGTGGATGAAGCACATGCATCCTATTAAAGGATGTCTGATCCACGTATTAAGGCCCACTGCTCTTCTTGGCAATGAGTGCTGACAGAAGTTTACTGATCCACCACATTAAACCTCTCCATCTGTTTGTCGAAAGTCCGCCTGCCGTGAAGCGTTGTTCTGGTGTGTGTCTCTGCAATCTTCACCCCGCTGTTGGGTATCTATACAAACATTTGTCAAGAATGCCTCCATTACCCAGGTGTGTTTGCCTCGCTTAACTCTCACCTACAAAGTCTTCGCTCCTCTTTCCCCTCCATCCTCTAACTATCATTCACTCCTGCGTTCATTTGTTTCTGAACATGATCCAACCTGCAATGTGTGCGCGCAACCTCATCTCCACCGTCCGAAACCTATTCATAAACACCTACTGTTGTAGCTCTGGGGCAGCACTGTCCATGTCTGACCTGACAAACCAAAATACATTTCCTGAAGCCTTAAAAAGAGTGTTTACAAAAGAGACACCTGCTAAAAAGGAGCAAAGCAGTGTTGACAAACGTGCCCATCGGTTCGGTTCACTCACTCGTGCAAATGTGACTCAAGTGATGACAGAAGTCTCTGTCACATCACTGACTTCCTGGGCCTTGCGTTTATCTGATGCACGATCGCATATTATCAACTTGTGCATACTTTCAGACACAGAAACCATTGGATTGTAGCAATCACTACTTTTCTGAGAGTCTGCCTTACTATTTTGTAAATAATGTATAGAGCATGTATATAGTATATAGAGCATGTATATAGTATATGCTCCTGAGTTGCATTAGCTTGAAGGCATTCTGATGGGGCAGATATTACAACATTTCAGAATGGAGAGAAAATCACTGATTGGAGAGAAAAATAAATAAAATTTGTTAAAACTTAAAAAGAAATCATCAGGAAAATAAGAAGTGAAATTAGACGGAGGATAAAGTCATTCAGTGACATTAACAAGAAGGATATCTTCTTTTTCAGCAATTGTAAACATTTTAGAAGTTATTTTTTTTGAAGTGCTTTTAAATTAGAGTGAATTTTCCACAAATTTTTGAGCAAAAAAAGGGCCAATACTTGCCAAATATTCACACAGATAAGAAGAGCCTCCTCAGGCGAATAAGCGTGTTCTACAAGGCGAGCGTGCTCTGTCCTTTTCTCAGCCTCTACATTCCTGATTATCTTCACATTTGTTGAATTGGCCGCCTATTTGTTTAAATGGCCAGTGTACTTGTCTCAAAAGACTGTCTGCTGCTGGACACAATCACCTCCTCCACACTCCTCTACCCCCTTGGAAATATCCCAACCTCTGTTTTTCCCCTCGTCGTCTACTTTTGAAATCGCATTGGAAAGTGACCATGAAGGTCATGTTGTGCATGGAATGAGTCCATTGTTAAAACCTCCTGGAAACGGTGTTTCCCATCCCAATGAATAAAGAGTGATGTGTGAAAAAGAAAGATCGTAAGATAGATACATTAATTTGGTGGGAAAAAAAAGTTCTCATAAGATTTTCAAGTTGTTTCTGCCGATTCACTTCTCTTATCCATTTGAAAGAATTCAAATTCATTTTAAAAAGATGGCAACATAGATGAATGACTTGGCAGCATACATCATGTATTGTAAAAGTTTTTGTTTCCAAATACTCCTATAATCACCACCCGAGTTTCCGGTTGAGGAAGCTCCTCTACACCTCTCTCTTTCATCCCTCTGGTCTTCAGCTGCATCCTATTCTAAAAGACATCTTTCAGGCTGCATGTGATCCACCTCTCAGGAGCCAGACCAGCTCTTTCTTTTTACCCCAGCACCCATATTTCTGCATTCCAGCTAAATGGCAGGCGCTCTCATAACGCCGACATGTGCACCAAGACATAATGCCAGGCTTTCCGCACTGGCATGGAAGACACATGACAGGCTCTTTGTGTGCCCTGCGTGGGTTTCGCCCTCCCCCCCCCCCCCAGCTCTCAGAGGAAGGTCATGGAAACAATTAGTCAGTGATATACCATTTTCACACGATATATGTGTGAGTGTGAAGGTCAATTTCACACATCTTGAGTCCTTGACAGTCAATGAAATTATTATATATTATAGCAATTTTCCATGAGAATACGAAAAAAATAGTTGTATATCATGTCAATTACCAAATGGTTTCTAATGAATTCATGGATTAGCATGATTCATCAGCAGAGTGATAGGCCTTTGCACGAGGTCCTCATTTCATTTGTTTGTTTGTTTTTTTGTCAAATGCTATAACAATATTGTAGCGTGTGGTGGGAAGACTGGCCGGCAGAAACCCCAAATCCCTTGCGGCTGCAAGGACCTTTGGGAGTCTCATGGCCATGAGTTTGAGAACTCCGTCAAGTGAATAGTTTTACGATGCTGTTTCTGTTGTGTTACACTGACCTGAACCACTAGCTGTCATAACAGGGGTAGCACCCTTACTGTAAATGAAATGCCTCCCTTGGGTTTTTCCTGTTTGTGGTTGTTGAATTTAACCCCTGTCCTAAAGAGCTGTATTCTATGAGCGATTCCTCCTTGTCGCCTTTTGTCATTTTCCGAAACCCCGGTTCGCCACAATATCTACCTAACTTCTATTCAAATTCTTCTAATTATTTATCTCGATTGGTGTTCTTTTGTAATGTTTTGCGATTTTAAAGCCATTCCTTGCAGAATTCAAAGATTTACATCAGGAATGTTCAGTCAAATGTAAAAACTATCCACTGAATTTGCAGCCCCACAAACATAAAGGCGTGTGCCTGGGTTCCACAAAACATGTGACACTACCACTGCATTCACTCGCTCAAACGAAATTCGCACATCAACACAACAAACAAAGCCTTTCATTCGATGAACAAAACCTTCCATCAGAAGAGAAATTATGCTCGGCACAGTACATGCATCCATCCAGTGAAAGAAAATCATTTCCCAACATATGTGTGAATCTCCATGACCCAGTTCCAACTTCTAATATTTTGATATTCATCCAACTTGCTCACCTAACCCACCATATGGCCACTCTTCCAGAGACATGGCAAAATGAACTGATCTCTCGGATTTCTGAGATCTACGTAGACAATGAATTCCACCTGGCAGCGGGCATGATAGTTTCAACTTTCACTTCTTTCTGTGCATGCCATGTTTCAGAATGAGAGTGTATTCTTTTTATATAATATCCAACTGGTGCATTCCTGGAAAAGAAAAACAAAGCCCTTGAGGTTCCGCTAACCCGGACTGTCACGCATTTCTCCATGTTTGTTGTGTAAGAGCACTCAAAGGCACATCGTACTACTGTATTTTGACCTATTTTCAATATATTTATTTCTCTCAAGCACTGGGCCACATCAGGAAATGGTAATCGACGTGTGACAAAGATAAGACATTCATAACCTGCTGAGGGACATCTGATGGCAAAATTGAAAACACTGAGTTTGCTTTCAATATCATTGCCATATTGAGAATTCACATTTAAGTGCTGAAAAAACATTTCTTTCCGTATGGAGTGTCTGGGATCACACTATTTCCTCCAGGATCAAATAGGATAGAAATCGCTTCATTCGTCATTTACAAATCTTTATTACTCTCTAACGCCCTACACCACGGCGCCCCCCCAAAAATCAACAAGAGTATTTCTGATTCTGATCCTGATTCCGGAAAGCAAGGATGGTGCTGAAGTTTAATTAAATCAATATAAACTAACATTGAGACAAAATCAATTGCCATTCAATCACAGTCACTTCTACAGATTTTTTCTCTTTACATGTCCTCAGCATGACTTGGCTAGATTCATCGTTTTGAGTCCTCAGCATCTAAAGCAACCGGAGCATTATATAAAAGTCATGGAGGATCAAATGCAGAACGGAAAAATGATAAGAGCCCTACAAGAGTTCCCCATGATATTCCTCAAATGACATATCTGGCTTATGAGGACACCACTGATTTGCCTGTCCAATTTCTGTTATGAATAACAACCCGAGACAATGGAACTCCGTAACATCAGGCAGTACCTTCCCTCCTTCTGGAGAGGGGATTCAACTGGCGCTCGGGATAGAGGCGTGTCCTTTAGCTCTCCCGACCACTTCACACTCTACCAATATCTGGGAGACTTGAGACCAAGAAGCAACGGGGAGTGGTGATCCTGAGGCCGCCATTTTCGAACCCCCTCCTCCTCTTCACTACTACGCCAAGAAATCCTGTCTATGAAGATCACCAACAGAATGGGTGACAAAGGGAAACCCTGGCAAGCGCAGTGACCAGCAGAAACGTGTTGGATGTGGTTGGACAAGGGTCTCCATAACATTTGTACTAAGACCAATGGCTTTCAGTAACTATTCTGTGACCCCATACTCCCACAACCCCATCAGCAGGACACGGTTCTATGCCTTCTCCAAGATAATAAAGAAAGTGAATACAGGATGAGCCTTCTCCCACAGACTCTTCAAGATCTCCAAGAGATATGAGCGCTGGTCCACCGTTTCATGACCTGGATAGAATTTTGATTGTATTTCCTGAAACAAAGGTTCAACAATTGGCCATATTCTCCTTTTCAGAACTCTGATGGTTCTCCTGGAAGCCAAGCAACATGATCCCCTTGTAGCTGGAGAGCTTTGGTCCCACTTTTTTGAAAATGGCGACCACCACTCCTTACGCACTGTCCTCGACATCCATGGGACATTGAAAAGAGGTGTCTGCTGAAACAGCCCCACAGTGTCCAGAGCCTTCTCTTGTTGCCAAAAATCGAAAACAGTGAATGGGACATTTGAATTGGAATTCCAATTGTATAGTACAAATAACAGCCGAGAAAAATAATAAAAACTCCTACGCCGAATCAAAAACACACACACACACACACACACACACACACACACACACACACACACACACACACACAGATGCAATGAACCAGCAAACGTTTGATCATGTGATTATTTTCTTCTTTTTTCTGTTTTTTCTTTCTCCTCCTCTAATAACAGCCACTGTTCATTCTGCCATTACTCAAATTTTATTATCGTCAGGCTTCAGGCTTCGGCATGCTCATTACTTTAATTCTGTTTTTGATTTTCATTACTTCATTCCTCCCTGTTCTGCTGCCCCTCAGTCTTCAACCACTCACACTCACATGCACACACACATTTGGGCATGCTCACACACCGACACACACAAGCACGCACACTCGAGGTACTGCCAGGCAGGAATGTAGGTCTGAGTTTAGTGGAGCAACAAGCAGCAACAGGTCCAGGCGTTGGATGTAGTTTTCAGAGATCCTGCCGCTACTCCAGACAAAAGCTGGAACAAAGAGGCCATCTGGCCTTTATGGACAAGAGAAACTGGTGTTGAATTTGTGGATTTACTCTGCGGTCCTTCTTGTTCGGTCCAATCACTCTGATAGGATTGGACCATTAGCAAGATCTTTGCCGAGGAACCTGTGCACATGCTGGACAAGCGGATGAGAAAGGTATTTCTATTCCGAAGAGCAGTTTTGCATTAGTGTTGGTAAATATATTCAAATATAGCCTTACTGTGATTTCTCATCTATCATGTCATTTAGCAATTTGATTTCTGCTTCTTCACATTGAAAGATCTTTGCAAACTTAGAGAATCAATTCACTAGTTTTGCATTGATTTTATGCTTTGGGTAAATTTGGTTGTGTTCAAATTGGCAAAAAGATAACGGAGCAATCAATCACATTTAGACATCTTCAACAGAATACCTGAACATCGGTAAAAAAATAAGATGAGACTGAGTTGGAACAACTAAATATTTGCAAGAAATCACCAAAATCAAAGCAAGTAATTAGATGAAAATAGAGTTATTGAAAGGGAGCAAAGACTTTCTCACATCCCTGTAAGAAATTCTCCAAAAGTAAACAAACACAAACAAGCAAACAAAGACAGATTTGTAAATCAACCACAAATATAATTGTGATTGTTTAAAATAAATCTATGAATTCAACACAATTTACAAAAGATTGCGGGACAACTCAACTGAAAATTGACAAGAATTACCTTCAAATATTGGAGAATAACAGTAAAGGGAAAAAGAAAAAATATGGCCAACAAGTTCTCGAATAATTGGAATGTGCATGTTATCAATGTGTTATGATGCCCTGTTGTTTCAACAGATTCATGTTTGATCCTTGTATACGACTTCAGAGAGGAAGCATTATGGAATCAATACCGAAAACCCATCTGAGATCTGAGTAATCATGCGACCCGGCTGGAGTTATAGTGTTGAATGGAATTCCTCATGAAAGATATATTTTTTTTTTTTAGCCCATTCAGATTGTTTTTTTATTATTTCATGAAAGCCTTTCCCACATGGGATTTTAAGCATTCCTTTTTATTTTCCATCCTGCTGACCTGGCAAATACCACTTTAGATTTATCATTGTCGCTGCGCATGCAAATGACTCTTTAATAATACTATATCATCTGATCTTCAATGTGTTTCCTCTGGACCTCAGGACTCTTGCCTAGTATTTCAGAGCTCTAGCCCAATCTGACCACTATTACTCGCATGGGAGTTATTTATAGTGCATTATAGTTCTGTGCCAACATACTGGAAATACCCAAACATTACTGAGCGAGAGAGAAGTGTGTGTGTTTGAATATGTGTGTGGGTGTGTGCAGTTGCGCGTGTGTTTTCATACAGACAGAGTGGTGAGGTGGCCAGTTTTCTGTGAATGTCTCATCCAGTGACACCGGTGTCTGTGTGATTTAGGTGCGTATGTCTGTGTGTCTAAGTGTGTGTGTCACTTCCTCCGAGACCCAAAGAGCATGTTGCTAAATATCCTTAATCGTCTGTGACACACACAGATGGTTGCGTGTGTGTGTGTGTGTGTGTGTGAGGTCCTGATACTTCGATGTGTCTCAGCGGCTTAAGGGAAAATCCCTGTATGACTCAATTAAGAAACAGCAAAAGAAAATGATTACCTGAAACAAAAATAAACACAGGATTTTTTTCTTGACAATTAGCAAAGAAAAAAGTTTCTTTTCATTGGCTGATAGTGAATGGGAAATGTACTCGTGTATTTTCAGAATCAGAGTTTGATTTAAAAAAAAAAAAAAGCCTGCCACATCGCGAACCAAAGCAAGTCAATTCGTATTGAAACAAATTAGACTTCTCGATGGGCTATATTTCCAAACTATACTTTAATGTGATTGCTTATTTTCAAGTGACTCATCATATTTTCCTGTTTATTTTTGAAGAATCTGTAGTTGAGAAGAAAGGTAGAAAAGAGTTCAGAAATGAATAATACAGTACATCATGATCAGAATATTCTAATGTATGCAGATGATCCCCTAATTTTACCCGTGTAAAACTTATCAACAGAGTCTCTGCATCCAGAATACAAGAAGCGAACGCAAACACACACACACACACTCATCCCTCCCTCTTTGATCACCTAAAAGTACACATCGCCTCTTCCTTTCAGGTGTTCTGTTCATGGGTTGTCAACATGAATCATCTTCCTCCGTCTAGCCCTCTCTTCAGCACCATTATCTCTCACACCAACTGACTTCATGTCCTCTTTCACTGCATCAATAAATCTCTTCAATCTTCCTCCAGGCCTTCTCTACATGTCCAAACCATCTCAGTCTGGCCTCACTGACTTTCTCTCAAAAACAACTAAACATGCGTTATCCTTCTGAGTGAATCATTCCTGATCCTATCCGTCCTCCTCACTTCCACAGAGAACCTCAACATCTTCATCTCTGCCTCACAGTATTCATGGCATGCTCTATTTTATTCCGTAGAGGAGACGAGGCTAATCCTATGTAAATGACCACATCAGAAGCTCGAGTTGTGGCAACTGCACCAGACAACCTCTAAATGTGATGCAGATCCAGGTGTATCACTTTTACAGACAGTCAATACCTGGATCTCCCATTTATTCCGCCTATCATCACCATCTGGTCAAGACAAACCAAAAACTGTGACAACTTTCACTGCAACTTATGCCTAATGTTATATGTCCATTTGTGCATGTATATGTGTTACAATTTTCTTGACCACGGATGTCAGTGGGCATTCTTGCCAGCTCCATTAGATTTGCTTATCAGATATAGATTTGATGTTTCCTACAATGTGTTATCCTAAGAATGATAATTAACACATTCTTTAATTCACCAATTCAAATCAAGACACCGACATATTTTATGACGTTCTGATTCTTGGTGATAATCGTTTAACTTCCTTCCCCAGGACCTCCATGTGTCGCAGGAGTCAGTGGACATGGACTGCCTGAACAAGAACACTCCTGATGGACGACAAACCCACCAGGTGTTACAGGTGTGTGGGATAGAGAGAGAAAGAGAGAGAGAGAGAGAGAGACCTCATTGTTCTGAACTTGGCAAACTTTCACGAACAGCCAAATGTCATCGTGGTTTCTAGTGTGTGTCTGCTCCGTGTCATCAGTGGGAGTGTGTTTTTCCTCTCAGTGTCTGTTCGCACACACACAATGGGCCCTTCTTCTGGCTGATAACTGCATCCATTGATGTCGAATGTCAGGGAAGTAATAATCTCAGGGCAGCAACAGACCTGGAACCAATGTGTCTTGTCTCCCAGCTGGCGAGACAACAATCCAATCAGGCGGAGGGGAAGCAGGAGGCATAGGATTATCCACACCCACCTCTATCCTGATTAATATAATTAACCTCACCACAGCTTTTGTCGAAAAGAAATCTGTCACAGTATCATTGTGTTGTTTTTTTAAATACAGTCAGCTAGTAGTAATACAGCTATTTTCAAAAATGTATTGCTTGAAGAATTAATTTTGATTTTACTGTACTTACTTCAGTGAGAACATTTTTTGTGAAAGAGAAGGAAACAGTGTATGTTCTGGAGTGTTTTTAAAAAAATACTTTTTTTTTTTAAGTCTCTCTTTGTTTTGTTTTTTTGAGATTATCTCAAAGTAACCAAATGAATCAATTCAATACATTTTGTATTGCATCACATATTTGCCTGTAACATAATAGCTTGTCAGAGTATCTCAAATCAAATGATTCAATTTCCAACAATTGCTTTGAGAAAAATATACAAATCCAAAGATTGTTACAAAATCTGAATTACAACTGTTACAGAAATCATTCAGACAGTGAAATAATTTGAAGGAATTTAGATGATGTTCTGCTACATGTGTAGTTATGCAATAGAGAGGGAGCCTGAGAATGAGGCTGTTGCAGAAAGCGCCACATGGGAGCAGCAGCACGCTGTGGATGGATCCCACCCACGCCTCCCCTCTTCTCCCATCATTCCCAGTACAACCCACCTCGCTCTCCATTGCCCAGTGGGGAGCCTGTCCCTCCAATCCTCTTAGTCCTGATCCCACTTCACTAAAGTCACATAATCCTGTTAGGACTCAGCTCGGACAGAAGAAACAGACGGACTGGAAAGTAGGACAGAAGGACGCGTTTGCATGAAGTCGCTGACTCCACCTTAACTTGCACCATCAACCCACTGGATCTGGCGTCCAATTAAGAAATTTGGATTTATTGTCACAATGATCCAAGTCAGGATATAAAATCATGTGTGTCAATTCTAAAAATACATACCCATCCCAGGAGTTATTCCATGTATCTAAAGGGACTGATTCAATGGAGGAGAAAGTAAATAACTTGATCGTCGCTTCTTCATGAATATAAAATAAATATAAAATGGATATCGAGTAATGCCGAATGTTAAAACGTCGGATCGTGATAACAATCACAAATGTCTTTTGACGACCTCACGGGCTCGACACACAAAATCATCATATGTCAAAGCATTTTTTTAAAGTCTCAAATGTAATTGATTTCTCCTCATGAAGGATACGCTGGAGTCTGGTTCCATGCTCATGTTTTCTGATGTGATTTTAAGGTTGGGCTTTTGTGATACCTGTGACCGAGTGACACCTGCGCTGGAACACATGACTGCAGCTGCTCGCTTACGCGTTTCCATTTCTATCCCATCGGTGCTGTATCTGAAAAATACCAAAATACATCATTGTTCACCCTCAAAAGGACGTGTCAGTGGCCTAATTATGATACGGCCCTCATGTCCCATATTGTGCTGCAGCTTTTAGCAACCTTTTAAATTCAGGCTCAACTGCACTTCATAGGGCTCATCACAAATTACATTTTGAATGCCCTCCAGGAGGTTCCCGTTCCTTAATTGCAAAAGTACTGTTTCTATGGCAACGCCTCTGCCCCAGAAGCAAATGTTGGCATTCGTGTGTACACACAAGCACACAAACACACACCCACACACAGCAAGAAGAAGAATATGCAAACAGGCTGGTAAAGACATCTAGTTAGACTTTTCATTGTCTCCTTGGAGACCAATTTGCAGCTAGGTCCAATGCTCCAAACTTCAGTTCAAACTTGCACTAAATTGGGAAATAATATGAAAATAATTAAAACAGTAGAGTCATATAACCGGTCCAAGGTGTACCCTGTAATTATTATTATTATTGTTTTTGGTTTTATTATGACTAATAATTGTTAAGTATAGATTTAATAATAATAATGATAATAATAAAATAGGAGAAAAGAAAAAAGGGGGGAAGAGCAAGAACAGATTGTGGAGAATGTCCGCTGTAATACTACATATTTAGGTTTTTCATATCATGCATTTACATGCAGAACCACTTGTACGAATGGACAGGAAATGATTTCTGAACAGATTCATTCATAGGCAGACATTTATAGTCTTGACATTGCCCAGCTTCAGCTGGTTGAGACAGTTTGACTCCCATCACACTCAAAACTCACAGCGCAGCTCTTAAAGAAAAGGTGAAAGGAGTAATTTAAGAGAGAGACAAAAATGTTTTTGCAAAATGTCTGGTTGAAGTAAAGGTTTAGTGTTGATTCTTTATTCAAAGTTATTAGTCAGTGGTAGTGCTATTATGACGATTCACATGATTGTTGCTGTAAAGATGACAGTTATGAAACGTATGGTGCAAAAAATCAAGAATCGATCATTGAAATTGCCTGTACATTACCGAACGGAAGCATTCAAAGTTTTCTGAGCAATCACAGAAAAAATGTCTAGAAATGCCAAACGTGAAAATTCCTCAAACATCACAGTGACACACCGTGTCGTGAGAAACTGCAAAAATGGAATAGAAATAAACATGACAAGTACAATGAATTTGTAGTTAAAAATACCTTTTTGATTCCAAAATTTCCAAATAATTGTAAAAATTAACAACCTGAAAATGTGAAAGAAATAATCAAAATGATTAAATTGTGTAAAATTGACTTGAATTGGTAATACGTACAATTATGTTGAAAATTTTGTGATGAAAAAAGAAAAAGAATCGCATGACTAGGAATATGTGTTTGTGTGTGTTTGTGTGTGTGTGTGTGTGTGTGTGTGTGTGTGTGTGTGTGTGTATAGTACTCATTATACACTGTCTCCTCCATCACAATATAAAACTAAAAAAATCAAAAAAGGCAAACCCTGAGAACTGCGGTGGAATTATCAATGTGTGTTTCAGATTTTCCCTTCGCGGACAAAACACGACTGGGTAACAGACCACCGGCTTCAGCTAACCATGTAACCTTTGACCTCTGTCTGCAGAGCACCCCCCTGGATCTCATCCAGTCTGGAAAGGGGCTGAAGTTCCAGGCAGAGCGCCCCCATCTGGTCAGCCTGGGTAGTGGACGCCTGAGCACTGCCATCACCCTGCTGCCTTTGCCAGAAGGTGAGGACCATGATGTCGATGTCACAGCTGAGTTCAGCCATTACAAACCACAAGGGTCACTTGCGTGGTTACACGTATAGTCGCAGGTCGGCTGAGCCTGGGTTGGTAGAGCTAGGTTCAATTCCAGGTTGTGTATGCCAAAGAGTCCTTGAGCAAGACGCTGAACTCCAACTTACTTGGTCGCACGTTTCAAGTACGATTACAAAATTAGTTACTATTAAACTCTTGCTGTTCCCACACTCTGTCTGTCTCAGGGATGTAAAGTCCACCCGAGGAAAAGAGATAAACGTCCGGGGAAATCTTGTGTTGTCCTGGAAAGCACTTTCACATAATCTCATCTAGGAATTTTAATTGTAATGAAATTAGTTTACCATGAGGTCAGATGTTGAAATATAAGGAAATACTCCTTTCACATTCAAGCATGATGCCACGCTTCATAATTTGGGATTGATTTTCGTGATTTTGGGGCATCATCGTAATTTCAAACAATTTCAAATTACCAAATTTGTTTCTTGTTATTTCTTTCTTGTTTTTAATGACATCTTTGGTGTATTTGGAGAATAGTATAATTTAGTAGAACTTGTATAATTAGGCGGATCAATAATCAGTGTAATCCCAAACAACCGCAGCTTACGAAAGACTCACACCAGCTCAGTACTTAACAATACATTGTATCACATTTGGCAGGACAATGAGGCAGAGATAATTAATATAGACAAAAGATGGCCAATGGAATCCCTGAACTGCGTGGCGTCCTCTGTGCTGTGTGTGTGTGTGTGTGTGTGTGTGTGTGTGTGTGTGTGTGTGTGTGTGTGCATGCTTGTGTCTGGATGCTGGTACAGAGGTTCGAAGGTTGTGTGTTCACTTGTTAAATGCCCGTGACATTCTTTAAGGACGCACCCTCACGTGCACTTAGGGTATTTGTGTCCCCATCTACCCTCATGAATGATCTAGAGATGCCTGTGTAATAATCGCACCAGCATGACACTGAAAAGGAGTTGCTTGTGAGAAAAGTGAGGTAATAGCAACTATTAAGGGGCAAAATCATAAACAAGAAAACTTGATTTTTTTCTTGTAGCAAGCAAAGAAAAAGCATAAGAGCAAATCACATCAATGTGATCTATATTTTTTGCAAATATCTTGTAATTTACATTACCATTAAGTCATGTGTTTGTTCCTCTTCGAAGATTTTCCTTTTTATTCAGTCGATTAACTCATTGACAATTAATGGTGAGAACATCATTGAAGTATTGGAAATGATATGAGATGAGATGAAATGTACTTGAATGATCCCATGATTGGGAAAATTGTTTTGCAGCAGCAGCAAAACATACAAGGGCAAGACAGTGACAAGCTAAAAATAAAAATAAAAATATAAATAAAGTAAAATAAGATAAACTCTGGAGTGTAAAAGTATGGAGTATAATCGGAGAAAAAAAAATGTCGATACATCTTTACCAATATATAGGAATAAATAATGAGCAAAGTGGCAAGTGGCAATGTGAAGTAGCACAGAAACTGATTAGCTTGACTTGTTGTGTAGGGTTGTGGCGGGAGGTAGGAAAGATTTCCTGCATCTTTCCATTCGACAGTTGAGCTGCAACGGTCTGCCGGAGAAGCTGCTCCGCTGTCTATCCAGCGTGAGATGGAGGGGGTGGTCCGGGTTGACCATGATGGGTGACAGTTTCTTAGGCATCCTCCTTTCCACTATGGTCTCAAAGTTCTCCATCCTGAGACCAATCACAGAGCCAGCTCTCCTGATACCCTGTCTAGTGTGTCGGAGTCTCTGTCTCTGATGCTGCTCCCCCAACATCTTGCTGCATACGTTTAAGGAACTGAGCTTCCTGAGGAAGAACAGTCTGCTCAGTCCTTTCCTGTTCGCAGTGTTGGATCTGGAGTCCGGTCTGTTGTCAATCACAACACCCAGGAATGTATAGTCTGATCTGTAGAGGCTGTGCCGGCGTGTCCACCTTCTCCACCTTCCTCCTGAAGTCTATCACCATCTCCCTGGTCTTGCTGACGTTCAGCTTCAAGTGGCTCCGTTCAGTCCAGTCTTCGAATCTGTGCTCTCCCTCCTCTCCCCCTCTTATACAACCGACAACAGCCAAAATCATCTGAGGATTTCTGTCGGTGGCATGATTGTGTCGCACCGGAAGTCGGTGGCGTCCAAAGTGAAGGATAAAGGAGAAAGCACAGTCCCCTGAGGAGCTCCGGTATCTCCGACCACCCCACCAGACAGAACGCTGCCCAGACGGACAAACTGCGGCCTGCCTGTTGTCGGTAATCCAGGAGATCGCCGAGCCGTTGACGCCCGTCAACCCACAGCTTCTCGCCCAACAGCAGTGGCTGAGTGGTCTTGAAAGTACAGGAGAAATCAAAGAATGTGATTCTCACAGTACCTCCTCCACCATGCAGGTGCAGATGAGCATGTTGCAGTAGGTGCAATGACGGCGTGTTCAGCTCCTAAGCGAGGCTGATAGGCAAACTGTAGAGCAGGGGTGCTCGATACGTCGATCGCGATCTACCTGTCGATCCCAAAGGTGGTATTGGTAGATCGCATGACATTCAAAAAATGGACGTCAGCCGATCATACAGCTCCATCACTTGATTGATATACAGGGCAGCCAGTCAGATGACAACTGAATTTTTCCGACAGTTTGGTCACCGCGCATGCGCAAACAACTGCGTTAAGAGCGGCAAAACTAACAAGCTAATCAGCGAGTTTCCTCCAATTTAAAGTCCTCGTTTTTTTTTGAACTCCCCGATAGATCATTTTGATTTGGTCACTTTATAAGTAGCTCGCATGCTGAAAAAGTCTGAGCACCCCTGATGTAGAGGGTCCAGCACCGACTTCACCTGTGGCCTCAGGTGGGCCAAGACCAGTCTTTCCAGAAACCTTCATCACAGAAGATGTTAGGGCACCTTGTCGACAGTCATTGGGGGTCTGATGGCGACGACTTCTTGGTCGTAGAGGTGTCTGAGTACCGGGGACAGCTCGCTGGCACAGGTCTTCAGAATCCTGGGGGAGATACCATCAGGACCTGCAGCCTGGAGTCTCTCCAGCTGTCTCCTGACCTGGTTTGTGGTCACAGCCACAGGGGGGCGAGGGACTACGACCTCAATGGAGTGGCAGGTGTGGTGGATAAGGATATTGGTGTCCTCAGCGGACGGGGGGAGGGAATAGGTGTTGAAGAGAGAGGAGCTGTACGGGAGAGTGAGGTGGAGGCGTTGAATGGTTCCTGAGGATGTGTGGGGGTCTGGAATTGTAGCAAGTGACCTATGATATATAGCACTGCTACATGACCTAAATAGAAATGCTTGAAATTTCAAAAAAATTGAGAGAATTACGGAAAAAAATAGGAGGAAATTTGACATAGTAGCAAACTTTGTACCAATCCTGAAAATTAGAAATATAATTTCTGTTCCTGCTGTGTTTCCTCCTGCTCAGGCCGGACGTCTCTGGGTCATGGCCCCGTGGACATTAACATTCAGGATCCCGGTGTAGCGTCGCAGCACTGCTACATAGAGAACAGGTCAGGGGTCATCACCCTGCACCCCTGTGGGAACCTTTGCGCCGTGGACGGCCTACAGGTCACGCAGCCGGTCCGCCTGTCCCAAGGTAGGAACATTCTCCTTTCGCTGCATGGCTGTCCTGCGCTCGGTCGGCTCTTTTTTAATGGCCGTCGATTAAATAACAAGCTGAGATTCCTGCTTTTCAAGTGCAGAGAGAGGAGCTGAATGGCACATGCGGCATCGCGGCAGGTCTGAGGCCGTTTAATAAAAACATCTCCCGGGAGTCTAAATAAGAGGGCTGTGGTTAAATAGAGCGAGAGCAGAGCGATTTGAAATAATGTGATTTAACGGACCGCTCTGCTGGTGTTTTAACTGCGAGCTGGAAGAAGATATTCATTTCAGTGGACATGATGAAAACAAGAGTGGTATTTTTTTCTCTTTCTCAACTACGAATAATTTCTCTAAATTTTATAGGCCACTTGCTAGCAAGGTTTTAAAGGCATGCAGTAATTATATTTTCTTGATATGTATCATATATTTTCACCAGAGTAGCTGATGTGGTTGGTAGGATTACCAATAAGGCTATGATTGGTCAACACGTAGCTCCATAGGTAGCACGAGAACATGTCCGTGCTGTAAGCCAGTGATCCCAGATTTTCTGTATGTTTCGGTCAAAAGAGACAACTTTACACTGCAAACAAATGAAAAAAAAATGGATGGATTGGATGGACTAAGCTGAGAATTTGGTGCTAACATTCACCAGTTATGGGTGATCCGATGTCCCGCCCTGAGGTCTTTTACTTGACCTATTTTCTAGATATATTCACCCATATATTTATCGATGTTAACAGCTTGATGCTGCTACCCCAATTGCCCCCCCAATTGGCCTTCGAGGACGAACAAGGTTTTATCTGATTCTGATTTTAATTCTGATTCTGAAGTCGGTTTCCCATGTGCTGCCGCATCAAGGGAGTTGTGGACTAGATGGAGCCGACGCTCAGCGAATTTTGGGATACTTGGATTTGATGTAATGTCTAACTTGAGGGAAACATAAGAAACAGGATTTGGGCAGCTGGAATTCAACTGAGAGTGCTGAAAACCACTGAAAGTGATTTTCTTTTGGAGACATATTTGACGAGTGATCGGCTCCGATCTTGCTAGACATGAGAAGGGGAATCAGAAGATGCTATCGATGCTCAGATGGAAAGTCTACCTCCTCCACAAATGTTTACAGAATTACAACCAAATTTGATATGAGCCATTTTCAGCTGTGTTTTGAGTGACATTTTGAACCTGACGGGAAAGACTTGGGCAAGAGCCTGAAGGTCTCTCACTCCATTTGAATCCGTCAGGGACCGACTTGTCCTGGCGCCGTCGTCAAACCAGTGATTTAATGTATCAGTGTTTTACGGCCAATAAACCCAGCTGTAGTTTTGTTTCACTGCACTGCCCAACTATTTGGGCAGGTAAAAAAATGTTTCTTTAAGCCACGATGATTTGTCAGCTTGTAAATATCTGGATAGCATTTGGTATTACACGAATTTCCCCGATGGGGATCAATAAAGAATTATCTTACTTATAGACGGTTCAGAAAGGTTTTCTCGAAAAGAATCGTTCAAAAAAACACAGCGAAAACAAAAAACCAGGTAAGGAAATGTAGTTTGGTTCGATTCATTGACGAGGCTACCTTGACCAATTCAAAGACGAAGGACGATGAGAGGGAAGGAGGTTTTTCAGCAAACAGGTTATCGAATGAGGCGATAAACACATCATAATGTCTAAACCCTTCAAGGATCACTCTGACTGTGACTGAGTTCTGTGGCATTCCCTGCGCATTGTTGCAATAACCCTCACTTTGTGAAAACGCAGCTTGTACTTAAGTGTAATTGCATAGTGTGAACGATGGTATGTTCGAAGCCTGGGACGGATGAAAGTGGTCTGGTAAGGTATGATGATAAGTCATACTCATACACTCACAGCCTATGAGTGGTTCTCACATTATTGATGCATTTGACTGCGTCAAAATGGAACAAGATGCCATGGGATTAAATGGCTATGGTGAATAAGGGTGGGCTCCCTTTGTTGTGGTGGTTCAGAAGGGCGAAGGGCCCGAACTGTGTTTGGTCGGCTGAAATCAGACCTGGTGGGACTTGATGTAAATGTGAGGCTAAGCCTCCATCAAAGATATTTTGATCCCTGGTCGAAGAGTGTGTGACCCTTAGCTGGTGACTTTGAGTTGCTTGTGCATCCCGGCAATAAGACTCAGAAGAGAAGCAAAAGGGAAAATATCATTGTAATTTTCAGTGTAGAACTGCAGCTCACAGGATGGGAGCACAAAGTTCCTGAAAGAGCTGCAGACCAGGCGAAACTGTGTACCAATCGCAACCGACAAATGAGGAAAATACAATGATGTACACATCAGTGATAATTGCTAAGTACAATCATAAAATCGCACAGGATTTTTTTCGATTTACATACCGCACTAAATCGACAAAATACGACTAAGAGACGCAAGAAAATACTCCACACTCCTGTCTGGTACAACCTCCCCAGCCTGCGACCCCCCCCCCCCTCCATCCCAGACACCAGACCCCTGTCCAAAATGCCAGCGTGTCCCGGCGGGAAACACCGATGCACGATGCATCCGTCTGGGGGGTAAAGTCACAGTCTCACGAGTAATTTACCGTTGGTGATTGAGCCCAGAATTTCGGGGGTAATATTTACAATGTCGGGGAAGTAAAACTGTGAAGTGTGTAATCTTTTCCTGGGAACTTGCCAAAGTTTGCATCAGATTTCAGAGAAAGAGAGAGAGAGAGAGAGAGAAGGAGGGAAAAGGGATGCTATTCATCATTAGTCACAGTAAACTTCCCTCCCTTGTAACTGTGTAATCACGCATTCATTCTCAGACGCCTGGTCAGCTTTAAAGAATGACCAGGAGGTATGGTATGAAAGGAATGGCTCAGGTTGTTCACAGAAGTGGTGTTTCTGAGTGTCGGTGCAGGCTGGTACAGATATCATTTCACTGCAGCTTTTATTGGAATTTTCTAATTTCTTTATGAGGATTCAATTGCCAATGAAGCTTGTACAATTCATGAGCTACATATAGAGAGAGAACTTAAGAGTTTTTAGTTGTTTTTTTTTTTCAAATGAAATCCACTGCTAATCACAGTCTAGATGGAAAGTTTTTTATTTTTATTTTATCTTATTCTATCTCATGTTATCCTAATTTGCTTTCCTTGCTGTGTCAAGACCAAACCTCCTTTTGCAAAAAGCCTGCCAATCATTATGTGGATATAGAGTTTCTTATTTTATTTTATCCCAATTTGTTTTCCTTATTGTATCAAGATCATGTCCACATTTGCTTTCACCTTCAAAACAAAAAATAACGGGAGGATTTCCAGAGAACCTCCTTTACAACCTCCCAGCCCTTAAAGTGACCAAAACCTTGCGAGAAATTACTTCAACAGCAACAGAAATATTGAAAAAAAACACATTAAAATCAACACAAAAATACATAAAATAAGTGAAAAATTTGAGAAAATAGCTCTTCCAAAAATAGAGATTTTTGAAAGAGCTATCAACAAGAAATTACCAGAACCTCCCCAAGATGCTATCCAAGATCAGCTGATCAGAACCATTACAGGAAATGACAAAAAAAATATTAGTGCATCCCCATATTAATCCGCCCCACTTAAATTGAATAAAATTAACTGCTCTGTTAAGCAGGGGAGACGGTGGGTTTATTTGTGTTGTTTTTCTGACACGTGATTCACAAGCACATATTGTGACGAAATATGTCAATACTAAGAATGCGGCCTTTGAATATTCAGGCCCTGTGATTCCCACTTTGGTGAGATTCTGATTGCGGGCCCCGGTGATCCAATACTTTCTGCGTCTTTTATTTCGAAAAATAAATAGGTCCCTACCAAGAGACAGCTTCGACTTCTCTGGTGCTCCATTATTGGATGCAACAAGTGAGTATTGTTCTAAAAATGAAAACGTGCTTGACGGGCATTTAGTGGTAATCCTCTTGGATTTATCATAAGCGGCGAATTAAAGGGCCCGTAAGAACAAACACAGATTGTTCTAAAGCTGAAGTGAGCTCATGTTGGTTGGGATGAATGTTTGGACACTGTTACGCTCCGTGTCTTTTCATTTATTTGTACGGGCTAATGTGTCCCGAGGTGTGAGCAGAGATCTCACGTCCCCGTTTTAATGTGTGTTTTTTTTTTTTTTTAATGGCTTCAACTTTGTTCTTTCATGCACTGATACACACACACACACACACACACACACACACACACACACAGCTGCTCCTTTATTACCATGCCGCTCCAAATAAAACGGGCTCCAATTCAAACACGTTTTATTTACATGGTAGACTGGTCAAACAGCAAGAAAGGCTGTTTCATCCAGAGTCAATAAAATATATCGATCAGATTAGCTATTTTTTTCAATTAGGGCATTGGAGGGGGTGGCATTAAGCAAAACAATAAAATTAATTGAATTTTTTTTTTAAAGATGCCACATTTGGATGCCTCTCAAGCATTTGAAACACATGAGATGTTTGACTGTTTTTTCTACAAATACAGCATTTAAACACTTGACAACAATTTTGTTTTGTCCAAATTAAAAGATTATATGGAGCTGATTTGAATGTCATTAGATTTGACAGAGCTCCAGCTTTTAAAGCAAAAAAAATTAGAAGTAAACCCCCCCCCTTAGAAATAGGATCCTGTGTAGAAATTATTGTGGGGAACAAGGATCACCCCTAAACTTGACAAAAACAACCAAATAAACAGAATCAAAGGTTTAAGAGATTTAAAAGTCAAAAAAATTAATTCACCCAAAAGCATACAAGAAATGGGAATAATTTAAGTCAAATTAAGTTAAAATACTAAAGTAGTTAAAAATTTAAATTTCAGACAGTCATCTGTTTTCATCCAGACTAGAAGTCTCCAACAGGGGAGCCTGTGAAGGCACTGCAAGGGGGGGTTGTGAGATTTTTGGTCGATTAGACAATTCATTCATTCATTCAATCATTTCCAAAAACATGCATTAGGTTCACTGGAGGCCCTAAATAGCCCGGATGTGTAAATGAAAGAGTGAATGGTATGTCTCCATGTAGGACCCTGCAATTTGACTGGCGACCGGTCCAGGGTGAACGCTGCCTGACACCTGAATAGGCTCCAGCAACACTGCGACCAAGTGTGCAGAATAAGTAGTAAAGACGCTGAATTAATGAAAAGATTACTTTTGCATTATGTTGATTATTATTAATGATTATTATGTAGCTCAGTACTAAATGCTCAACAACAAAGTTTACTTGTACATGGCTCTAGCCTGAGTTTAACATAAAAGTGTGGTGTGTATAAATCCACACATATAAATATACACACACAAACACACACATATATACTTGTATATGTATACGTGTATATATATGCATGTGTGTGAGTGTATATGTATATATATGTGTGTGTATATGTATATATATGTGCGTATATATATACGTGTGTGTTTATGCATATATGTGTGTGTATACATATGTATGTATGTATATATATATATATATATATATATATATATATATATATATATATATATATATAAACGCACACACACACACACACACACACATATATATATATATACACACACAAATACACAAATATAGTAGGGAGTTCCTGCTCCATCTTTTCATCATTTTGGGGGTGCTTAGCCTGAAGAACGTTGCAGACCCCTGGTCTGGAAGGGAACGTGACCTGGTCCTGCAGTCCACGGCCCTCCCTTGATGGATCACTGTGTCCGTCAGGCACGCAAACACTCACGCCACAGATCTTCTTTCACCCCCCCCTCCTCCTCCTCCTCCCCTCCCCTCCTTCCCGGGTCTCCCTCTCTCTTTCTCTCGCTCGGTCGGCTCTGACTCGGCTCATCTCATCCCCGGCTCAGGTTTACGGAGCCGGCCGCCGGTGCGAGGGGAGTCTCGGCCGCTGCATGACAAAAGCGTCTCGGCGTGCGTGGATGCACAGGGGGGGGGGAGGGAGGGAGGGGGGGGTGTCGGGGCGTTGAGGGGTGGTGGTGGGGGGGGGGGGGGCCCGGAGCCAATGGCCGCACATTGTAAACGACTGTAACCCCCCGCCCCCCCCCCCTTCTCGGCCACGGCTTTGAATGAACCGGGGGGGGGAAGAGCAGCCGGGGTTTTAAAAGGGATCT
>CAAKHD010005440.1:7040-20285 GCA_901007705.1 Fistularia tabacaria
CCGCCAAGTGTTTCACATCTTACTTCTTTTTCTTTTCCTTTTGGCTTTTCCCTTCAGGGTTTGCCACAGCGGATCAACCTTCTCCATCTAACCCTATTCTCTGGATCCTCATAACTTCACAACCTCTCACTACTTCTCTTCAGTCTTCCTCTCAAACAGCGGTTCTTAACCTGGGTTCGATTCGGTGAGTCAGTCTCAGGGATTCGGCAGTGGTCAAGACACACACCCGACTCAAATGATTTGTGATGACACGCCACCGCTTGGCCATCATTAGCTGCAGGCTATCAAGCTCCATGGCTTGGCTGATCTGTGCTGCAGGGAATTTGGTGCGCTCAGTCGTCGAATTGTGACTGTCGTGATGGTACGTCGTTTGATTTCTTTCTTAATATTTGAATCCCTTCAAACTAACTAACAAAGACATTTTTTGGGTTCATTTTATAATATAAATAGAACAATATTTTTTTTTTTCTGAATAGCACATAAAAAAATTAAATACAAATATTTTAGGGTTGGAAAGAATGCAATTCATGTTTCATGAGCGATTTTTTTCTTCAGAGTTCTGGTTTTTGAAGAAAATAACCCCGAAACGAAATTCTGCATTTTTGGAGCCCACTGTATATACCTATGTTTTGAATTTGAAAAAAATCATATTTTATTTTCCTACTAAGAAGGGTTGGGTGAATGCGCAAATGAAACTGCTGGGGTTCAATACCTTCAACAAGGTTAAGAACCACTGCTCTGGACCTCCAATTCCAGCATCTGTCTACCATTATATTCACTATCCCTCCTCTGTACATTATCCAACCATCTCAGTCTGGCTTCTCTGACCTTCTCTCCAAAACATCTAACATGTGCTGTCCCTCTGATGGACTCATTCCTGATCCTAACCATCCTCGTCACTCCTAAAGAGAACCTCAACATCTTTATCTCTGCTACCTCCAGCTCTACTTCCTGTCTTTTCGTCATTGTCACTGTCTCCGAACCATACAGCATCGCTGGTCTCATCACTGTCTTCTCCACCATTCCACTCATTGCTGCTCTCACCTTTCCTTTCATTCTGGCTGATATTCTTCTATTACATTGAACCCCTGACACTTTACTTCACCCATTCCAACCTGCTTGAACCCGTTTCTTAACCTCAGCCAAGTATTTCATTTATCATCATATTTTAACGGGTTAGCTATGTTTTGGATCAGCTAGGGAAATATTTGGCGTGTGAATGAGAGGGTGAATGGTTGTCCTTGTCTCCAGTCCCAACGTGACCTCTGACTGCAGCAGTGTGGATCGTGAATGAAGTCGAGATGAGATATCTAACCACAGGTTAGCTAAATACACTTAAATAACATGCTTTCAAATCGTTTGTTTGCCATTGGAATCTTAACTTTTTGTCGGTTTTATTGTTGTTGCCTCCCCTATCCCCCCACCCCCTGCGCCACGAGGGGGCGCAAGAGAGTGTCTCAGACGAGGACACTGGTGACGGCTGAATCAATAACCGACAGTTTTGTTTTTGTTTTGCTTTTTTGACCACCTGAGTACGGGGTGTTAGGTTTATTCCCTCTCTCCCCTACCAGTGCTTCCCCCGAGGCGTTCAGGAGCCCGCTGTTTTTTCCAGGCTCATTGATTTTAGAAAAAAGAAGGGTCTCCCGGCGGGGGTGGCGAGCCAGTCCTTTAAGAACTGGCTCCTCGCTGCGTTAACAGGCTGCTCACGCTGCTCCCTAAAGGTGCCCGACGCTCAAATATGTCTCTGGGTCGATGGCGGCGGAGTGGAGAGCGAGCCCGCCGGGGGAAACTGGAGCGGTAGCAGCGGCAAGATTAGAAGGTCAGGGCTAAAATCTGACTAGCGGACGGGAATGAGTGCGCCAGCTTGGCGAGGAGCCATGCGGGGGTTTGGGCTCCTGATGGTCCTCCTCTGAACCCATGTTTTGGAGGACTCCATTTTGGACGACCTTCTAATGTAAGGATGGCGGGCCGATCGATGCTCTTAGCTCCTTGGGCGCTTTGCCCTTTCCCCTCGTGCTGAATCCGGTTTCTTTCTGTTCATGAGTGAGCGACCTAGCAGATAGCTAACAAGGTTCCTGTCTGCGCGGATGTCCGAAACAGATGGAATGTGGGCCCAGTGATTGACGGATGCCCCGGTCCGGCATAAGCCCCGCCTCTCACTGAGACTCAGCTAGGATTGGCTCTGGGGGCTTGAGAATTTACCAAACTAACTAACTAGCTAACAAAACCAGAGTCCAGCTTGCATAACGATTCTTGAGTTGCGAGACCCCAGACAGGGCTTCTCTCACAGCTAAATCCTAATTGCTAACACTCGCAAATCCATTATCACCATTATTATTATCATTATTATTATTACTGTTTGATGGCATACTTTCGTCCTCCTTCCCAGCTATTATTGTTACAGTTGCTTCATTTAGCCGCCGCTGGGTGAGTTAGCATCTGAGCGCGCGTGCACCGAGGACGGAATCCCCCATGTCCAAAGATTCCAGGATGTTCAAGAACCAATCCTTGGAAAGACTTCACACGGGGTAATCTTCCCCAGCTGCAGCGATAAAAGTACACGTCGGGACTCCACCACAAAAAACCCTTGACTGAGGAACTTTGTTTGTGTGTTTGTTTGTTTGTGCGCAAAGTGAAAGTGGCGTTTTCTTACCTGATAAGATCGGACGGGAGCGCCAGGGGAGACATGAAAGAGAGAAGAGAGGAGAGGCAGTTAGAAGGATCAGCGCCAAAGAAGACGCAGAGGCGAGCGGCGCGAATGCCAAATTTTTGAAGTGCGTCTGAAGGGACCAGGGTCTCAGGGACTTTTTTTTTTAATAAGGCGCGTCTTTTCCCGGAAACGACGTGTCGAGCTCCCGCCGCAGGAGACGTGGGCGGGCGGTTGAGAGGCAGCCCGAGTGGGAGGATCCACTCGGAGACGAGAGCATCGACTGTTGTCTTCTGTTCGGTGCTCAGCCGTTAGCAGGGGGGGATGGAATTAACCCCGGCAGCGAGGGAGGGGACGGGGATCTTAATGGCCCGGCCGACCTTTTCCATTTTTCAGTCCATAAAACGAATGGAGTCAGCCGATCTGCTCGGTTTGGATTTAACTACCACCTCATAACTGCAGGGCTGGAATGTAACATCATATTTATCAATATATACAGTCAAGCCCGAAATTGGTTCTGTAATGGTATCTTTGATAGGGTCAAACAAACCCTGGTGCCTTCTGGCGTGGTCCAGTCCAGTTGGGACACTGTGAAGGCTAAAATGTATCCTAGTACTTTTCCCAGGTGGCACAGTCCAGTTGGGACACTGTGAACGTATAAACAAACCCTGGTGCCTTCAGGAGTGGTACGGTCCAGTTAGGACACTGTGAAAGTGCTAACGAACCCTGGTGCCTTCAGAGGTGGTGCTGTCCAGTTGGGACACTGTGAAGGCTAAAACGGATCCCAGTACCTTTCACGGGTGGTATGGTCCAGTTGGGACATTGTGAAGATACAGATGACTCCTTGTGCCTTTCGGGGGAGTATTGTCCAGTTAGGACACTGTGAATGCTGAAACGAACCATGGTGCCTACTGGGATGGTACGATCCAGTCGAGACACTGAACGTGCAAACGAACCCTGGTGCTTTCTGGGGTGGTATGGTCCAGTTGGGATACTCTAAGGCTAAAAGAGAGCCTGGTACTTTCTGGGATAGTACGGTCCAGTTTGGACACTGAACGCTAAAACGGATGCTGATGCTTTCTGGAATGGTCCGGTCAAGCTGGTGCGATTGTCAAACGAACTCTGGTGCCTTCTGAGATGGTGCTGCCTGTTCAGGCAAGTGCAAATGCTCAAACTGACGAGGATGGTATGATCCACCTTTGACACAGTGAACGCTTAAAAGAGTGCTTTCTGGGATGGTTCCCTGGAGATTTTGATTTTTCTCATTTTTCTCCTTGATGTTCATGGTCAGCTACTGGCTATAAAACGGTTATAGATAGCATGCAAGTGCAGAAACCCAAAGATTGAAACCTCCATAAATAAGATAAATATACACATTTGTTGGAAAATTAGCAACATTAGCATGTGCCGCCCTTCCTTCCCCCCCCCACTTTTCCAAACCCTTCAGTCCTTCAGTTGGAATTGGAACGCGTCTTCCTTCTCATGGACTTTGCAGCTGCAGCCCCTTCAAACCCACCGCGAACAGCCAGACACACACAGCCCCGGCGCCGGATGCTTTCAGGGACCCGGCTAGCTCGTCGCCAACCGGACTGATTTCCGTTCTTTCAAAGTGAACATCAGCATCTTTTGGTAAACATTAGCATTTTTTTAGACTCCAGGTGCACCGTCGCCCCGGGGCTCGAGGTTCCAGCCCCAGGCGGACATCTTGGCTAGGCGGGAGATTATAAGTCTGTCATGAGACGGCGCCCAGTGCCAGGACACCACATGGGGTCTCGTCAGCCCCCCCGCAGGCAGACGGCCGCCCACCGCTCCTTCCAAGGCCATGTTTGTTTTGCTATTTGCATCGGTAATTGTTGACAGGGAGAAGGCGGAGGAAGAGGAGGAAGGGCCTTGTTTGGCCAGCGCAATGAGAGCTGCGTCACAACAGAAGTCTATGTCTTTTTTTTTCTTCTTTCCGAGGGCCCTGAACACATCTCGGTTTGAAGAACCACCTCAATTACTTCAGGGACCTTTTGCCATAAAAGCCCTCCATGTTTTTTTAATGTTCTTTTTCATAAGTTCCCCTTAAAACCCCCTTGAATTAAATCACAGCTCTAACAAAGAAAGCGCATTTCATTTCCCCCCCTGATATCTGGATCCAGAGCAGCCGCAGATTTGAGGGAAGTGAGAGGGTTCCTGGAAAACGGACCCAAAATAGTGAGTTGTAGCTGTTTTGCAATATAAATACATTGCTTTAGTTTTTTTTTTTCAGATTTGGGAAGGTCAAAGGAACTCCTGACCCTCCACGAGCTCATCATTCAACAGAGCTGAGCTGCGACTTTAAAAGCTAAGGTTGACGGCAAGATACGTCCTGCATCTAAGTGTTTAGTTAGTGATAAAGCGCCGGTTAACCTTCCACAATATGAATTTGTCACGTTTTCTGCCTTGCATCAGCATGGGCTTGGAACACAGTCGCTTTTGCAGGATACGTGTCCTCCTCCGAGGACGTCGGATTTATTATTGGGCGCCCAGGCAGTTGGTTTAATCGAAAAAGAAAATTGTTCCAGTCGGTATTTAGATGGGAATAAATCCATCAATGTTTATGTGGAACAGGACGCTCCCCTCCCATAGCATGGTTGCAGTTGCTAACTCAGAGTGCTAAACCACCTTCCTGAGCGGTGAACCCATGAACGGATAGAGTCGATTGCACCTCATTCCGATTGGGTAACAGCGGTGGAGCTGATGCCCCGCCCCCTGACGGTGTCCATCTGCACCACCAGCAGGTTTAGGATCTGGCACTATGGCTGAAGGCAGAGGACAACTTGTTTTGCCCCTCAAACCCTTCCAATACCGCCTCCACTCCTACTGTAAGCCGTATGCTTTTCGAAAACAGTCGCTCCGATTCACACCTGTTTTTCATAAATGTGTCACCCTGCCTCAGTTGACACACACACACACACACACACACACACACACACACACACACACACACACACACACACACACACGTGTCACACTTTGAGACAAGCTGGTCTTGCACAGGTTCATGTCGGTAGCCAACATTACCAGAACCAAGAAATGTCTCTGAAACTATTTTCGGCTCCGCAAACACAAGAACTATGCAGACTTTGTTTAGTTATTCACCAAATTCCCCGTCGAAGTCCCTCCGGTTCTTATTGGATTGGGGGCGAAAGCTGACTCTGGTCACAAGTAGCTATTCATAGCAGGGACTGTTATAAGCCACGCCCCTTGTGACACAAGCCAATCACGGAAGCGCATCATCGTCGCGGAAGATCTCCATCGGTTGTTCGGATCTACTCCATTTTGCAAACTTCATCTACATGTTTCCGTAAAGCTTTCCGTTATCTTTTGCTACCAGGCGTTAGCTGCTTAGGTAGCGTTTGGCTGGCCGGCTTAGTTATCTTGGCCAGGGTCCGGAAAAACAACTCCGGATTGCAACGTCAGTATTGCTACCTTTAATGTACGCTAATCAGAGGTAATCTACAGGGATTAGCGTGGAGCGCTGTGCTGACCCTGGCATCTTGTAGGACCTAGCAACAGTATCTAAGGGGAGGGCAGGGCCACGCTAAGGGCGACGCCAGGATTTTAAAGTTAGCTTCCACATGGGTTTGCTAGCAACAGCGACGACAAGCGCTCTGTGAAAGCAAGTATGGCTAACAGGCGCGTCGTCGGGTGGCAGCCATCTTTGTTTTGATGTGCCTAACGCCGTCAGATGGAGAGGCTTAGAGGTTTTTCTCCTGTTTAAAGGACTTCGATAAGCCTCGGTTCTCCTGGAAAGGCCCATCGCTCGCATCGCTTTTCCCGGTTTGGGGTACTCCTCATCGCGGGGTCATGGTAGCGCATGGCGCCAAAACTGCCGTGACGCGTTTTTTCCCTGTGACGCTGATCATACAGCTGCTCCATCTTTGGCTCGACAAGAGCTTGAGAAGGCTATGGGCGATGGCAGCTATGCTAACAAATAACTCTTTATCGTAATAACATTATGATATTAGAGTAATAGCAAAAAAAAATTTAAAATTGAGAGTCTAAACTTTAATTGTTATTTTGTGTTTAGTTGTCAATTGATGGGAAAAGTGTATTGATTGCAATTTAGAGTTAAAGTCACTTGATCAATAAATCTTTCGACTAGCACTCGAAGCTAGTGAGGCGCACACAGTCCCGACAATCAAGGTTCGGCCCCGCCCCCTTGCCCTTTGAACCCTGACCCATGAACGATCTAGAACGGGCGGGAACCATTAACTTTTTTTTGTAGACAGGGAAAGCGTGGGCCCGGCAGTAAAGTGGAACGATTAGCCCCGGTACCTCCCATCAGATCAATACCTGTGAACGGGCCAGCCGAGCGGTATCAATCCCCAGGCAGAGGACAGAGAGGGAATCTGTACTGAGAGGGTGACGGTGCCGTTTTACCCTTGAGGCAAATGGCGAGCTGTCGGTCAGGCAGCTGACAAACAACAACTCACCCTCTCTTTAACACATATAGAAGCATACAAGTATTGCCCCTCTCATTCATACGTCAAGTAGAAGATAGAAGCATACAACTATTGGCCCTCTCTCTCAAACGTTATATAGGAGATAGAAGCATACAACTATTGGTCCTCTGAGTCACACACCATATAGAAGCATTCAACTATTGGTCCTCTCTTTCACACGTCAAATAGAAGCATACAACTATTGGTCTTCTCATTCACACATCTAGACAATTTATGGTCTCCAATGAACCCCCTGTGTGTTTTTGGACTGTGGGAGGAACTGGAAGAACCCTGAAGAACCCCAGGCGGACGCCTGGAGAACACGGAGACCCCACACAAGAAGGGAATCCGACCTTCTGGCCGTGAGGCACATGAACTAACGTTCATATTTCACGATGAAAGAGGGGAAACATGGAAACAGAAGAAAAGCCACCTTCGCTTCCAAGGAAAACATGAAAACTGTGTCTTCTCCTCAACCTATCGGTCTTTGGAAAGCAGTCGAGGAAACGACTCGAGCCCCCCACTGCCTTGCTTCTGTCTCTCCACATCCATTTTCAATTACAGGTAGCGTCCCACGGGAGCCTTTCCAGCATGCAGAGGATATCTATAGTCGCAGCATCTGTGACGGATGCTGCCGCTGCCGCTGTTCCACCTTTTCTATTATTTACATCTGCATTTTACATTTTAACTACCTCACCGGCAGCCAGGAGAGCAGGGCTTTTTTTAAATAGGTGTAGCAGTCGATCGCAGAAGGCACGTACAGAGCCATGCAGCTATTCATTCACATGTCATACAGAGGTGCCGTTCACCCTGTCATCCCGATATAATATACAGCCATTCACTCAAGATGACTTGGCCATATTCCCCTTCCCTTCCCAGCAGTTCCCGGTATCGGGTTTTCTTAAAGTCGATCCCGGCATCTGATCCCGGGGACTCTTGAAAGCCGAGTGTTCCCGATGATTCGGGGCTTTAGCTCCGGAAAACCCTGCGAAGGTCAGGACTTCGGAAAACGTTCAAGATGACCTTTTAAATACCGCAGATACCGATCGGCGCGGGTGTGCGTGTGTGTGTGTGTGTGTGTGTGTGTGGATCGGGCACAAAGTGTACCCGACTGCACGGAACGCCTTATATTTTTACATAATAGCTGCCCCCCCATGTTACACTCCCGGTCTGCTCTCTGCCAGAGATCTTAATCCCTCCACGCCTTGCCGGCCAACAATCCGAGGAAATGAAACCACCTGACATGACGGGGGGGGCGGGGGGGGTTATTTGCAAGCACTGCCATTCACCTGGATCGGGATTAAGGAACCAACCCTCTGCTTACATTTTTAGGATCCTCACCAGGACAGACGTCTCACTGGTTTCTGCGAAACTGTAGAGTTTGAGTCCCCCCCCCAAAAAATGGCTGTCTCTGCTGGAGTTTGCAAGTCGGGGTTTAATTAGAGCCTGTCATCGCGTCGGCCCGGTGACAGCGGTGATTAGCCTCCCCCTTCACTTGACGGTCACAAGGAGATGCTAATCAAAAGAGGCCGGGACACTTCAGCAAGCAGCCATTCATTGGCACTCGTTTGGATGGGGGGTGGGGTGGGGTGCTTTCCTCGTGAGAACTGGCACAGATTGGGGCGGATGGTGAGAAACGCCCGCTCGAAACTACACCTCCAACCGAGCTCCATTCGGGAAAAGGGGCGATTCGGAAAGTTTGCTGGTCACCCCCCCCGTCTAGGGTATGCTTTGCAAAAGGCACCGTAGTCCTGTGACGCCATCTTCGATCCATCAACTGCGCTGCATTTCACACAACCCCATGCTGCGATCACTGCGTCGGATACTTTTGGAGTCCGAGGAATACCTATTTGAGGACTCTCGATAGACAATAGGGTAAAGCTAGCATGTTAGCATGGTGTTTTTGTCTCGTTCATCACTACTTGGGAGGAAATGAAGTACAGGAAGAGGACCACGATTGAGGTGTGCAGAGCGGAAGTTGGTTTATCGTGCTAGCTGTTAGCTTTTAGCTGCGTGCAGCTCCGTGCAGAGCAAAGCGAGCATTGTGTGTGATAGCAGTAATGACGTTATCCCAACAGAGAACGTGCTAACGCTTTCCAAACCACCTGCAGGCGTCTGCAGGCCAGGGCTTGGATGCCACCACCATGAAACTTGTGAGTTTCATGGCGGTGGCGGGTAACAAGTCCCTCCATAAGACCCAGCCACGGATCCTTCAACAGAACCAGCTGGTCGACCTTCAGGGACCCCCCCCCTCCCCGAAGTGGACCGGTCCAGTCCTCAGCGCCAGCTCCCTTCCCTTCAACCTAGCAACGCACAGAAACAGTGGAAGTGAAGCTTCTCGGTTTCCCGCCCCCCTCCCCTCTCATGATACAGCATCTGGATCGCGGCCTTTCAGTACTTTTTTACGGTTCTGGTTTCCACAGAAAAGCGAAACCGTTGACATGGCAACTGCATGAAAACAATGAGTTTTACTGCATGTTAGATTCAGTTGCGATTAAAAAGATGGAAGTTCTAAGCATCTGTTAAGCCGAGTGTCTTTGGGGTCGGACTTATTGCTAAACATGTCTGTCAAGGTTGGCTGACGTGATTGATGATTTTTCTTTTAGCTTAGCTATCACTAGCCTGTGGGGACAGGAAGAAACTGCTAACGGAGTCACAGCAATGAGGCTATTTTCCACAATCCCAGTGCCCCAGTTAGCTGACGTCCTTTCACTTCGCTGAGTTGTTAACCGACGGTGCTGGGTGCCGACGGCGGCGAGTTAACCCTGCCACCGTTGGCACCCAGATGGTTCCAGGAACAACGCATGTGGCTTGGAATTGGGAGGAAGGAATCCACTTGGGATACGGAGGCATCGTCGCTTCCTCTTGAGCCTCCTGAAGGCCTCATGGCGACCTGTGAACCCTCCGGGAATCCGTATCTGGCGGGGCAGGATGTAGCCCAAGCGCCAAACCGGTATCTAGCTCAAATAGCCACGAGGCGTCAGGAGCTGATTTAATAGACGCAAATACCTTTGTGCTGCTTTGTTCATGAACGTTCTCAAATCTGTTATTCAGAGGAACATTGACTTTGAGATCTTCCGCCAACAGTTCATGATGAGAAGCCTTTCCTCCTCACTCCAAAGACAAGTAATTAATTAATCCACGGCTCGGTTAGCACTTCTGTCTCACAGCAAGTACGTCCCCGTTTATGTGTGAGGTTCCTCCGGGTTCTCCGGTTTCCTCCCACAGCACAAAAAACATGGAGGAGTTTCCTTGGAGACCCTGAATTGTGAGAATGAGAAGGTGAATGGTCTCTATATGCGGCCCGGAGATGAATCTAGGGTGAACCCTGGATAACAGCGGGGATAGGCTACCTCCCCTTCCCAACCCTGACTGCAGGACAAGCAGTATAGATTATGAATGAATGAATGAGTAGCCTATATTTTGCTGGTCGTTTAAATGCGAGAGACAAGAGCTGCAGCGCAGTTAGTGGTCGCGTGGTCAGCCCGGCTCTGCAAGGGTTAGCGGACCTTCAGGAAACCTGAACGCATTTTCATGCTCGTTTGAAGCGGGTTTGTTTTTTTTAAAGACACAACGGGGATGAGCCGCTGCCGCTCGGTTTGCTCCATAAATAAATAAAATACTAACGTCTGCAAATAATTCCTCAGCCGGCGAGCCTGATCCTCTCCAGACTCCCGAGCGGGAAATCCAGCTCTTGTTTGGGTGCAGGGAGATTATTTTTATTGCATTTTTTCTTTCTTTTTTCAAACTGGCATGTATTCTCGTGGCCGGCGTGGCAGGAAGCCAACGTTTAGGATCAGGAGCCGGCTGATAAACGCCGAGCCGAAGCTGCGCAGCGGGAGGGCGGGACTCCATGTCAAAAGGAGGTAGAGGGAGCAGGGAACAAGGAAGTGGCAGGAGGGAAGGAGCAAACAAAGAGCAAAAAAAAAAAAGGCTACGCTGGCCTTGTATCCAGGCAGACTGAGACAACCTGCCGGGAGAGGACCCACAATGCCCCTGTGGGCTCATAAGTCGGCGCCCTCCCTTCTCTGGAACCCGCCCGCACATGCACTCCAATAAGACAGAGTGCTTAACTCAGCGAAATCGCAGACCAGTCACTGGCCTGCAAGGCTGTTTCGCCGCTGGTAACATCATCACTACTCTGTAGGAAGCTTTTGCAGTTCCTAGAACCTCTTCGGGACCCCAGCTCCTAGAAACATTTTGGCTCCCACTCTGTGTAAGGGCCTTTTTTAGTCGAGGAAACTCGGGTGATTGGTGAAACTCCTAAGCCAACGTGGGGCGCCATTTTTCAAAAGGACTACAGTCAATGGGAAGCGAGAAATGGGGTAACGGGGAGATCTAAGCTCTTCTGCGTGAATATTGACATTTTGGCCAAAATGAGTAATGAGTTAGCTGATGGTTGGGGTTGGTCATACAGCAAAATGGAGTAGATTAGAGCCACATAGTTTTTCGAGTGTCTCTCAGCGAGAGTCAAAGAGACGTTTTCTGATTTAAACCCTCGTATCGTCAGCAAAACATTGCAAAATGCAAATAGTTTGTAGCCCGTTTGGACTGTTGACCTAGGCCTCCCCAGGTGGAAGCCAGAGACAAGGCAGCGCGCAAGCATTACGCTTGCGTATGCGCAAGCGTTTGTGCTTGTTCTTGCGTTTGCGTTAGCGCTTGAGCTTACATTCGTGCTTGCGCGCTGCTTGATGGTTGAAGTGCTAGCATGCTGGAGGATACTAGCAGCTCTCAAAGGGGTGTTAACTTTCTTAATCACGTGTTTCATTTTTTCAGCACAAATGGAACTAGCTTGCTAGCGGGCCTTGACTTGCAGTCTGGTGACATTTTCTGTCCAGGACAATGTTCCCTCATTTTGTTTTTTCAAAGGTACCGGGGCTGATGTTGGACATATGGCTGGATTTTCAAGACCCTGCGATGGCAGCGACACTAGGGGTTTGACGGTCATTGAACAATTTGATAGGCCTGACTCTACCAAGATTAGTCTTGTAGACTCGGTCGGTACCGGTGACCAATTAGGCGAGAGTATGATCTCTGTAGTTCATTTTGTTATCGGGCGGAGGTTTGGGCCATACAACAGAACTGACCTTGACAAGAGATAAAGGACATGACCCTAAGCGAGTCGACAGAAATAACATCAGGTGAATCAAATGTTACCTTGGCGATAGCGGCGTCCCCTGGTTTGACAGAGAGGCTGCGGGCTCCGACGCGATGACTCAGAGTGGAGCTGACTGACGTTCAACGCCACGCTTTATCACCTCCGACTGCCCCAAGGTGGATTTGGACAGTTCTGACACACCGGATTACAAGTCCGGCTTCTGTGACTCATCAGGACCTCAAACCTGCGCTAATGCCAAACACCTGTAGTCCGGGGCTCTATTTTTTTTCCTACCCGGACTCATTTCCTGCCAGAAACGCTCAAATCCCCGCAATGCCATGGGCTCAAAAAAATCAAAAGCGGTGGAAGGGGCAGCAACAGAAGGTAAAGGAAAGTGGTTGGATACGTCCGTGAAATTCATTCGGTCATTATCTATTCCACTTTTCCTGCACCTGGGGTCACGGGGCTGCTGGAGCCTCTACCAGCTGCCATTGGACAAGAGGCAAGGTACATTCTATTTTGTCCCTGTTGTTGTTCACCTTGATGCCAATTTTTTTTTTGTTTTACTTTTTATAGATATCTTTTAATTGTCTCTCTTATTTATATTCATGCTCACATTTATTGATATGATTATAGTTGCGTTGCGGTGGCAAAAGAATTTCCCCTATTGGAATCAATAAAGTATTCCCCTATCTTATACAACATCCGGGCCCTTCTCGGTAAAGTAATGGGTTCGCTCACACACCCTGGAGCTTCTTCCCTCTTGTAAACTTTTGCAGCAGCAGACAAACAAAATGTCAATGAGTTTAACATGAGAGAAGGTTAATGGATGGGAAAGTACCCACGCTTTTAACCGGAAACGTCTTATCTGTTCAATCCAGATCGAGCTTTTTACAAATCGTGTTTGCAGAAAGGCCGAGATCTTTATCTCAGATAGGCAGATGCCCCCCCCCCCCCCTACCAGCCGATAGGGGGGCAAAGGCAAACTTACCCCTACAAGGACGACCCCCCACTGGCCTTAAAAAATGGTG
>CAAKHD010005441.1:0-15184 GCA_901007705.1 Fistularia tabacaria
CACCCCCACACACACACGCACACACACACACACACACACACACACACACACACACACACACACACACACACACACACACACACACACACACACACACACACATACACATGTCCAGGCATGCAGGATGTGGTTGTAGCTGGAGAGAGTGATTGCTTGTAGGAACTTTTTATTGTGTTTTTTTTTTGTGTGTTCTTTGACTTGCGGAGGTGGCTGATGAAATTTAAAGCCCCCTCTCTATCATGTCTACATCTGGTTGGCTGATGAGCGTGAATGTGTGTTTGTTTCAATCGCCTTTCAATTACCATTTCAACGACATTTGGTCAATTAATTTCTAAATACCAATTGGAAAAAAATCTGGATTATAATCATATTTTCAAAGGGAGTTGGCTTTCCATCCAATCGCCGGACAGTTTCTGCTCCAGAGTGTCTCCTCATCCCATAATAACCACCAAACGTATTTGTTTCACAACAGCTCCTGGCGTCTCAGACTGTCTTTAAAACGCCAACTGTTCAATGACGTCGTTGTTCCTATCAGTTTAATACCGCTTTTTCAAAACATGGGATTTAATTTTAGCCTATGGGTGACTGTACTTTTTGTTGTTAAACTGACGTTGGCAGCAGGTGCTCCCAGATATTCACTCTAGCACCCATTACATTTTAAGATTACCTATTAAATAGGTCGAAGACTGAATGATATACTCATTATGAATATTCAAACGTTGATGAAATATATAATTGTGCCTTTTTGAGAAATGATCGGTTTTGTTTTTGATATTGGTCAAGCATGTTGATGCTGTGATGTATGCAGAATAATTCTCAATTTATAATTTTACTTGTACGTATTATTTTTTAAATTCTTGCCAAGGATTTTGTCCCAATGTCGCGGTTGTATTTATGAAAAGTTATTGTATGTACATTTTTAAAATCCCATTTTTTTTCCATAACTACAGTTAAAGTAGAGCTGTAGAGATTTGAGTCTGGTGAGTTTCACTTTTGAACTGAATGATTTTGAATCAAATTGAAGAATTATTCGAAATGCCTTATTCTAGGGATATGTATGTTTTTTTAATTTAGTCAATACTAGAGCTTTTTTTTTTTTTAATATAACTCCCTTGTTTCCTTTTTTCCTCAGCGAATTTTTGATTAGTCAAAAAATGATTTAGAAATGATTTAAAAAGAGAAAATTCAGTTTTTGATGGGCTTGAGTTCAGTTACTTTCAACATTAAATAAGTGAAAATGCCTACATATTAACAATCACAGATGTGGGTGAGCCTGAAACCATTTCTGTCGTTCGTGGTCGAGAAATTGTTGTGACAGCTCCATTCGCTTCCTCACATTGCAGCATTTCACACCGTGCTCATCGGATTTTTTTGTAGATTCAAACGGAGGGTTGGTAAGTGAGACAATGAAAAGCTGAATGGATTAAAAGTTAAGTCATGCTGTCAAAACCTGACACTTCTAAGCTATTGATTTTTTTTTTTCACAGGTCCGATTCTTGACACGACAGTAGCCGGGTGCGGACCGGGACGGCGGTGAGCCAATTATTGACCCCTGTTGAGTGTGGATGGGTGAACCGTCGGGCCCTCGGGCGCCGTCAGAGCCGAGTCCGCCGACCGCCGTGAAAACACGCCCCGTGAAGCGTTAATCGTCCATCTCTCCCTCCGTTCTGCGCTCCTCGGGCCTTGCTTTCAGAATTCGGGGAATATCGGCGCATTCGCAGGAGGTGCCTCCCCCCGTCATCACGCAGCCGTCAGCGGCAGGCAACCTCCATTTCACACATAAAACGTAGCAGATAGTTATTAACATTGATCTCTCGGATTGATTTTGGCCCCCGACTTCACACGCGACGAGCCGAGCTCTTATCCCTGGGGAGGCTCCACTCCCCACTGTCGAGAAAGTCAAGCCATCAAAAGTCGCAGAGAGACATAAAGTTTTGGTATATTTTTAAACACCCTCTGCATTTCGGCTCGGGCTTTTCTGCGAACGACCCTTAACATTTCAACAGACGTTGAAAGCAGGAGGGGGCGACTGTCAGGGATGCCGTCCTCGGTCCAAAGCAGTTGGAAGCAAATACGGAGAAAATTTATTGCAGAAACTGTCATGCCGAAAATCCCACTGTCATTTTAGTATTTCTGGAGAAATACATGGAAACAATATGAGAAAAAAGGGCCAGTTCCAGATGGGGCGCAAAAAATATAATACTCCGTTCCACCTCATCGGGAGAGACATCAGTTGCATTTATTGACCCGACTGAGGAGCAGAGCGAGATCAGTGTCATTGACCTGATGGATGAGGGGAACAGGGTGGGGGGCGATTCTGGCAAATGCAGGCTGTTTTGATAAATATCTTATCTCCCTTCGCGAGCACGTGATATCAGAACCCATAAAACAAAGCAGTATTTTTTTTTTAATTGAATTCAACACGCAACGATGCCCTGTTTAATTTGTATTTCTGGAAACTGGGTTCCAAATGAGACGAACTTGAAAGGGCAGGACGGGAAATCCAGTCCGGCTATGTGTGAGGATTTATTTGTGATTCAAAATGTTATTAAAGACGTGCCAAAGCACATTTGGCTAGTGGGCAAAATTCAATTTAAACGAGGATCTGCGGCTTATTAAGAGTTGTCACTCCGGAGGTTCGTAATGGGATTAAATTCATAAAGTATAAATGACGTCTGGTCAGTTGTGGGGATGAACAATGTTCATCGAGGGGGAAAAAACAAAAAATAAATCTTTTACCGGATAAAAGTAATTGAGATCCATTTACGATGGCGTTTGTGATCATTCTTAATGATGTGCTGAGGTCGGGGCAGAAAATGACAAAAGAGAAGTAATGAAAAGTATTATTGTCAAAAGGAAAAAGCGAAACTTCGATTGAATTCCTATCGAATGATGAGCGGTTCTCGTTACAATGTCACCTCCTCTGTTCTCCATTTTTATTGTCAGGATTTGTTGCAGATGTGTCTTTCCTCACAGCTAGAGAATCATGTGACCCTGAAGGACATCAGAAGTCACCCCTGGCTAATATAACACACACACACACACACATACACACACACACACACACACACACACACGGTTGCGGCTGCTTTACAAACCTAAGAAAATCAATGGATTTTTTGTTTTTCCGGAGACTAGGAAGATGCGCCGGAGATAGTTTCGGTGTCATTCAGTGACCTCCTCCGACGACAGCCGGACGAGTCCTCCGGCCAACGTGCGGCTCCTTCATCAGACTAATTGATAGAGGACGGGGGCCCTCGCGTAGGGCAACCATTCTCAAAGTCCACCCATTTATTTTCACCATCACTCATCCTCCTCAAAGGGTCACGGGGTGACCGGAGCCAGTCCCGGTTGAGGTTGGGTCAGAGGGAAGGGGGGCGGGGGGTCAGGATTAGGAAGACACCCCGGATTGGCTGTGCGTCTATCACAGGACTAACATATGACGACGCACGGCCGTTTCTGCACATAATCTAAGATCTGAGAACTGAATTTCTTGTCAGGAATTTATCCTCGTCGTCTCTCGATAGCTCAGGCCGACTCAACTGCCGCCGGAGTGGACTCTGAAATGCCTGTTCATCCGACACCGCGGACACGTGAAACCCATCTATCTGGTCATATCTGCCGCATTTACCACTTTCACGACAAAATGTCTCGAATGTGAATCGAGGAAAAGTTATCACCGACCTGACCTGTGAGACACAAGCTCAGGAAAATATGATTGACACATGCTACAAAACAAAAAAACGTGTGATTTTTTCACTTTAAGCGCTATAATCACACTTACCATCACACCTTTTCTCTGCTTTCATGAAAGCAGGATGGAACATGCGAGCGCGTAGCTCAACACCACGCGGCAGACTGACAGACACGGGCACGCGGGATGACACTGCGCTACAAACATCTCAGAAGCACGACCCGCTGTGTGAAACTGTTGCGGCCAAATCTGAGAAAAACTTTTTTTGACAGTTACGACTCAAGAGACGCCGGAAATTCGGGCCGGCATGCAACGGAGATCTTCAAGCATTAGCGTGCCAGAGGCGTGGTGATACAGTATACGCCACTAAGAGACAACAACGGGAGAAACATGTTTGGAGGACCTCTGGGTGATGTATATAGAAATAATAAAAATAAATTGCTATTTTTTTCTATTTGTTGGTCTCTTTGAAGATGGAAATTGCCCCCAAATAGTTCCAGAGGCTGATTTTAACTGCCTTAAAGCTACCTTTTATTCATCATTTCGACTTCATGTAGCACTATTTGTCCCCACGTGCTATTTTTTTAAAGTCTCCAAAGTCATAATTAATGAGAATTAGTTTGGGGAAGTTAAACATTAATAGTCTGAGGATGCTCTCTAAAAAGAAAACATCTTAATGTACAAAATGAAAATTGAATTTGTGCATTACTGTTGAAGAGATGCCAAAAATACGTCTGAATACTTGTTATCGTCTTTAGGAGCAATATAGACCGGTGCTAATGGTGCTCTTTATTGGCATCGCAGAGCTACATGGTGACAGAGGAAGGGGGCATTAGCACACGTAATGGAAATGTTGTGTGCTCTTATTTTTGAGCAGTAATTGTCAAGTGTGGCTACGATGGCTATGTTGACAGTGGCTATGTCTGAACCAGGAAAATGCATCAGCTGTTGTGGACGTACAATGGAGACACACACACAGACACACAGGAGCGCTGCGGAAAAAGCGGTCGAGAGTAAAAACAACAACACGGAGGTGTAGGTGGCGATGCCACGATATCCATTTTTGATGAATGGTTGTCTTTTAGCGTACTTTATTAATACTAATGGAAGGATGCCATTATAATAAAAGCATGTTGTGTCAGCTGCTGGGCACTGTGAGGCTGGGGAGATGGAGACATCACACCCATGTAGATCTTTTAAAAAGCTGAGGAGGGAGGGAAGATGAATAAATCAGAATCTCAGAACCTCCAAACATTGAAAAGGTTATAATAGTTTTTAACCTTTGCGAGTGAGAAAATTGTCACCCAAGTTTTTCTGAAGCATCATGCACAAGCACCTCCACTTGCTAAGTTCTTCATACATTCTGAATTAGGTTTTAAACACAACCTTCAATTTGAATCAGCTAGTCGGTGCGGAATCATCTGTTTATAACCTAGAATAAAGTACATTGCACTTTAAGACAATATCTATTTCAGACACCGAATAGAATCTAGAAAACTCACGTTTGTCTGTTTAAAATGTAAATATTCGCTCAAAAAGTACATCATGGTGCATGACCTCACAAATATGGTCATGGTACTATATGACTTGCTGGTTTAAGGTTTTACAGATTCTCCAGCGAGAGAATAGCAAGAGACAAACATGACTTCGCTGAGAGGGAAGTTTTCGAGTGACAGGTCTAAGCGTCAGGAGAAATGATCCAGTTCCATCACTTTTACATTGGAACAACAACAGACGTTTGAAAAACGATATTCATTAGCGCAAGATTAGTTGTTTGCGTCTTCAAGATCGCCGCGCCCACTGATCAATCTGACCCCACCCGTAGATTGTGTAATATAGCGAGATATGAGGAAATCTGTTCATCAAGTGTAATATTGGTCACACAACTAGAAAGCATATAATGGGAACATTATGCCACTAAAAGGAAACCAAATCGATTACCTTGAATAATATTCTAAAATCATGGACATCTCAGGGTTTTAAAATTGATAAAGACGTGTGGCGATGTAAGTGATATGAAGTCCCAAAAATACATAATACACTAAATATATTTTCTATAATGGAAAGAAGAACATGGAAATAATATACGTTTGTTTCTTTTTGTTCCTCGTCCGTATTTATTCAGATTTATGAACTTCAAATGCATCATCACAGTTGCGTCTGTAAACATTCAAAAAATATTTTTAAAAATGTTTAAAAAAAATATGTTTATTGTTATATTTGTCATTTTTTCCAAGTGATAAGAAGAGAGGCCGTCTGTTGAAATTAAAAGCGTTAACTTTCACTTACTACAAGTATGCACACACACACACACACACACACACACACAAACACACACACACACAAACACACACACACACACACACACACACACACACACACGCTTCCTCCACACTTGAGTGGACAGGTAACAAACATTTCGACATCTATAATTGAAGGTCAACAATGTGCTGCAAATGATATTGAGAGGAAGTCTGTGTTTATGCTAATGCCTTGTCAGAGGGCGAGGCCTACAACTCTGTGACACCATCTATTAATAATGAGACACAACGGCATAAATGCACTGAGTACGAACCAAACAATGCTACTTCTGGCAAACAATGGGAGCTGACAGGAGGCTGAGTGAGAGCTAGGAAATTGGGCTGCATGTGCATTCGGTGTCTTAGGCGAGCGTATGAATGCATTTGTTTGCGTATTGATGTTTATGTTGTGTGTTTGTCTCACAGCAGTGGTCTTGTCCGGCCTGTTTGCAAACATGATGGTGCACAAATGGGGACAAGCACCCGGTAGTGTGCAGCATGACGAAATGCGAGGAGAGAGTGTCGCCTGTGGGAGAACCCTGATGTGCATTGGTATAGTTTTTCTAGTCATTAATTCTCCTTTAAATAATATTTCACTTACTAAAAAAAATACTTTATTTCGTTCAAAATTGTAGATATCATAGCATTTAATCTCGATCTAAGATAAAGACAACTTCTTTCAAATCAATTGGGCTCGGTGTCACAGCATATAGGTCAGGAAGGCTGGAGGGAAAAAAAGGAGAGGTTACATAAAGAAATAAAAAGAGTATTTTTTTAAAATTATTTAAACACATTCCAATGTATTAATACTTCATTTCAATCCTCTCAAAATTTTCACAATCCCCCAAAAATCCACCTTACAGAGCTGAAAACTTTGATGGGCTAACAGCTAAAAATACATTATAAAATCAGTTCAGTTAAATCCAAACGTCGTTATCGGTCCAGTGAAGGATAAACTACATCTTTCCGTGGTAAAATATCAGTCCTCTAAAACTGTGAAAGTGAAAAATGAGATAATAAAACAGTCAACAGATCGAAGTTGGGCGCAAACACAACTTCCGAATGAGCACGAGCGAGATACAAAACAAAAAACAAAATAGGGGAGGGGATGCTCGACTTAAATAGCCCAAGACGCGCGTACAGATACAAAAAACTCGTGTAAAATCAGCAAAACGAAGCACAAACAGTCACGGCCAATGACCCTCCGTGGGAGCATCCAAAAAGAAATTACTCGGCAGTCATACCTGGACACGTGGGCCGATACCCCCCGTGTTGGGATGCGGCTATTTTACACACAACCATATTAATGCGACCAACAATATTTCTGAATGAAAAAAAAATATCAGATAATAAACATAATCCCCAAATCTCGTGGGCAGGAATGGATAAAGTTGTGGGCGCGTTTCCCTTTAAACCCCAGGAAAGGGAGTCGATCTGTACAGTAGCAGAGTGAAGTCCTGCTGGTATTGATATCATTATGCTGCATGTCCTGTCTGGACAAGGGGGCCGCAGTGAGGTTTAGGAGGGGGTACGGGGGTATAATCTTTTGATTGAGTGAGCTTGTGTGCGCGCTTTTGTCTTTCTGGTCTTGCTGGTAGTTTCTTTGTCTCCAAGAGAGTGTGTGTGTATATGTTTGTGTGTGTGTCGAGGATTAGCGTGCAGCTCCAGTCCACTGGCTGTAATCAGATGGGACATTGGCTCCATAACGGCCCATGCCCTCCCTCCAACCCCCACCCACTGTGGGAGCACCTCTATCCCTTTCACTATGTCATGTGTCGTTGGCCGGCGGTTTCGGGACTTTGGTATGCAGTGCTGGGCTTACACCTAACGATTTCCGCGGTCGCATGCTAAAAACTGAAAGTCGGAAGGGAAATTTTAGGGGTTTTAATGGAGTCTCACTGGGGGCGCAACGCGCTCCCGTCATTGGCCGCTGAGTATAAGGCGGCATTCTGAGCATTTTTATATCAGTCTTTTCCTAGTCTCGGGCTTACGACGATACAAAACATGTTTGATATTAACGCTAGCCTTTTAGTCTTTGCGGTGACGCAACACAATCAACCACCAATAGATGAGCTCCAACAAAACAGGAGAAAGGAAACCTGGTAGACCAACGATCGGCAGAGCGGTATGGGCGGCAGAGACGGTATTTGATGGCGGTTTGGATGAACTGGAACGGCGAAGGACGTCCCGATCAATAAGGACCGTCTAGAAGGAGGAGTGGATGGTGGAGCTGTGGGCAGAACAGCCCGGCTTCTATGATGTCAACTCTCCAATGTATCACGATGGAGTAGAGAAGGAAAAGCGACTGAAATAGCTTTTGGACTGAAATAGCAGAGGCTCTGCAAATACCCGCTGAAAATACTGCAGGGGGGCAAAATTTGCTGAAAGAATCTACTTATAATCTTGTAAATAGTGACCCTGTAAGATGCACAGACTTTGCAAAATCTCATTTTCAAACTCAAAAAACTAGTCTTGTGATAAGAGCAGGAGTGAGATTATAGTTTTCCATGAGTCATTTCCAAAAGGTCTTTTAATGGATGGGTAGTTTTAGGTGTTGAAAACATTATTCTCATTCAAATTACAGTGTCATTTTAAAAATAATTTTTAATTGCCATAAGAGTTTGAAGGGATATGGGGATAAATGCATTTTCCCAATTTTGGGAAGCACCTATTTTTTTAGGTGTAATGTTGCCTGGATTCTTATTCCTCTATTTCAGATCATCGAAACAAGTGTTGGGTTCCGAAACCAACTAAAAAATTTAAAAAAAGGAAAGTCCGTCCAGAGTGAGATGGAGAGAAAGGGTTCCTACATCTGGCCGAGGGTTTTTTTTTTTGAGGGGGGGGGGGCTGCAGATAAACATCCATCACTGATCAGGTTAGTCTGAGCCCTCTGACCCCCACAGCCCTGTCTGCTGTTAGTTTGACCCTTACCCCTCGCTTTGTCTTTCAAATACAACACATAGCACAACCCAAGTGCACCCGCCCATCCACCGACCCACACACACACACACACACACACACACACACACACACACTTCTTCTTGGCCTTTTATCCTTGACAGCCCTCACGCTCATATTAAGATCTACTTCAGTGATTTCAGGGTTGTTTCAGCCATAAACTCTCATTTAGGGGGAAATTAGCTTGAGTCCGAGTCTTGTTACTTTACCGTGCTTAACAGCATTAGCCCATTCTTGTGGCTTTTAAATAACAGAGGATGGATTGTATCATTCAAATAAACCTCAGCCGTCCTACTTTGTTGTTCCAGATGTAATGGCAAGCATTTATTGTTTAACATTATTGTAATGCCATTGTGCTGTCCACTTAGTGCACACAGTGCTTAATGATACAAATTATTGAGACTTCTTGTCCATGAGTTTATTATGAATACTGAGGCTCGGGTTATTCATCAATCTGTTTTGGATCAGCGATCGCCTGGGTTTCCAATCCCTTTGACGACGTTGTAAAAATGGGAACTCTCGCGCAGCCAACTTCGTGAGGGCGCCCCCAAAACATAAATGTAAAATCACTCGGACTCTGAAAGTGAGGAAGCTGAAAGCGCAACGTAAGAGCGGTTTTACAAGCACCCCTGCGCTCCCAAGGAGCTTTCTCTCTTGCCCTGATACAGAGACGGAGCCCCGGTCGCTCGATAAATGAAGAACTGTAATCAACTTTGACCAATTACACTCCATCTCGGACCACTTATCCCACACAAAATGAGATCACTGACGTTGAACGTTGCAAAAATGCCCCTCAGTGTCTTGCAAGAACCCCCCCCCCCGAACGGATACAAATTCACGTAATCACAGCGATAGGCCGGTTTTCAAACGCTATCCGTTTTCTGCGACTTTTCGATGCCTTCTAATGATGCGTCTCTCGTACAAGACGGAACGCTCGGCATAGCTGGGCAGCAGATTTAATATACAAATACGATGCGGCGAATGTTTTCGAGAGCACAGGGTTAGCGTCACTACGACTTTAGTCACAATATGAAAATTCAGGCCTGCTGGCCAAATAGTTGACATTTCTAAATGTCAGTCTTCCTTTCTTTATACATCTCGTGTCCTCGCTGCCGAAATGCGGTTGATTCTCATTTGGAAAAAAGGATACTTTGCAAAAAGTAAGCGCACATGTGCGTGTGCATGTGAGGGTCCAGAGATAAACGCCGCCACTTAAGCTCTTTGATCACAAAGGTTCATCAATCTACTGTCCAACCAGTGTGTCTGAGAAAGTCCTCCGCTGATGGATTACACACACACACACACACACACAAAGTGTTTAATATTACCTTAGCACTCTACTCAAAGCTTTATTTTCTCAACTAACTTGCAGCCATATAGAGGTCATCACACAACTCTGTTACTGTATAGGCGGCCTTGGGAGCATGTCATCCATCTTTGGAACCGGAGGCCCCTAAGACCACACTCTCGCTCGCTCTCTCTCTCTCTCTTTCTCCGCCTTCTCACTCCCCTCCTAATCCCGGGCCAAGTTTGTCTGGAGACAAAGGGTTAAGGAGGAACTGAACCTCTGAAGAGCTGCCTGCTTAACCTCTGACCTAACTGTGTGTGAGAGAGGGAGAACAAAAAAAAAAAAAAAAAAAAAGGAACACAAAGAGCGAGCGAGAAAGAAAAGAGCTGCGCGGATGTGCATCCCCTCTGGATCAAATGTAAATGTACGAGATTAGAAGTCATAAAAAAAATGATCGGCCTAGTACGAATTCCCGTATCGAGTGCGGGGGGGGGGTGTTCCTCAGCTCTGAGCAGGTGGGCGTTCGGATGCGTGACTGCGGTTAAAAGACAAAAAGAAAACCAACAAAAAATGGGGGGGGGGGGGAACGCCCTCGTTTCTTTGTCCCACAGAAGACCCCTCCCCTCCTCTGGGCAGCAGGTTGTCAAGTGAGGGGGTCCAGCTGGTGGAGACTGGAGATGCCAAACAAGCTGTCAAGAGATAAGAAGAGGTGGACGAGGTATGCGCAGCACCCACACCACTCCTGGGGAGGGGGGGGGGGTCTCGCCGAGCGGAGGATCGGGGCCGCCGGATACCCTTCTTCTGCGTGATAAGGCCACGCCGCGTACTTGGTGAACCTCAAACTCTACGGCGTTGAGAGTGGACCGGTGAGACACTTTTCCAATGGGAGGGGGGCGCCGTTGACATCTGTTGTTATCGGCTTCATCACGTGCGTCTAAACTAAAGCAAGCTTTTAAGAGTTTCCACTCCAGAGGTGCTGATTGTGCTATAAATACCTCTCGTGGAATGTTAATAGTTGTGAGGATGGTTTTTATTGTCAAAGAGAAACACTACAATCATCTTTTTTTTTTTTTTTCTACCAAATTTCCTCTAAAATTTATTCCATATCTGAATATAAACGTGTCTTGAATTTGACAGGACCCCAAAAAATTTCGATTGATCACAAGGTATTTATCACCACGTGGAATCAGAGGGTGACAGAGAAACAAAATATCTCTGCACAATTGTTTCACAAGGTAACAACAAACTAACCTTTACAAATCTATAGTAATAAATACTAGTTGCGGGGACAACGCTATGAAACAGAAACATGTTTTTTGTTGTTTGTTTTTTTTCCTCTTCTCCGGAACAGAGCTCTTCTTGTCAGGGTCGCACACTCGTCGTCGCACAGATAAACAAACAAATGGAAAAACATAATGAGGATCTGCTCTCGGCTGTCCCACATGTTACTGCATATTTAACACCTGGGCGGAAATATAACGTAACTGCTATGAACATTTCAAAGTAAAAGACAATTTAAAAAAAAAAAAAAAATCTCAATTTGCATCTTTTTTTTTTTGCACAAAGCCACAATTTTCTTTACACACCTTGAAGGTGTCTGGAGATGGAGGTGAAGATTGATTTTTACCTGGTAGAAATAACAAGACCATGATTACACTGCACATTGGTTTTTGAGCATTTACTCGCATGGACTGAATAATTCAGAAAACTTGAAAAAAAAAAAAAGGGGCAGCACACACACATGCATACATACACACACACACAAACACACACACACACACAAGAAACAGTGTGGCTCTGGTCAGCTGAGGATGCGACAGAGCCAAGTGCTCATGCGTCGAGCATCGGCGGACGGAGCCAGGCGATTGGTCAACAGGGGGTGACTGAGAGGACACAGTGACAGACGCGTCACGCTGAGTCGCGCTTTTACCCAGAATGCAACGGGAAAACTGCGTTCACAGGTCCCCCAGCCTGTAGCGTCGTCTAAACAAACTGTTTATCTCTATGGTAAAAGCGCCCACAGCCGCCGCTGTCTGTCTCACTCGAAATTAACTCATAGCGTTCTTGAGCTGACAAAGCCTTTACATAAAAATTTGCGCGCGCGCACACACACACACACACACAAAACACACACACACACACACACACACACACACACACACACACACACACACACACACACACACACACACTTGCACACACAAACAGCCTTTTCCCTTTCCCTAAGACTGAACACACGGAGCTGTGCTTTGCCCCGGTAAAGAGAAAAAAAAAAAGAAAAGAAAAAAAAGGTCTGCCTCAGGCTCCGCTGTGAGAGCTGAGATTATTTTGGTCAGTAAATGTTACTGCCTGTCCGATGGTGGGTCACAGTTTACATCCTTCACAATGCAGAAAGTGGGAGTCATTGAGAGAAAAAAAACCAGCCTGGTTTTTGTTCATGGTTTGGCCTTTAAGAGGGCTCACAGTGCAAACATTTGGATGACATCAGTCTTTGGGTTACAGAACGACAATAAAGTAAAACTCTGATGCCCGTTGTGCTGCCTGGAATGAGGGGGGGTTGATGTTTTGTTTTTGGTTTTTGTTTCTTAACAAGTCTTTACCTGCTCCGTCCGGCAAAGGAGAGAAAACATCACAAACAGATGAGACGACTTCACACGAGACGAGATCACAGTTTTCACAATCACGAAGGTAATATTATGCCGAGACCCCGACGCAGCTCTGCATCTTTCGGGGGGGGGAACGAAGGTCCTTAACATCTCTGTCCTTCCTTTTGGTTTTTGTCCGCTGAGTTAGTTAGGAAGCTGCGCTCCATTCGGGGACCCCGCACCGGATGTGTGTGTGCGTCTCTAACTGGTGGTACAGGGGCGGAGAGAGGTTAGGGGTGTAGCGAGGATATTCTCTGAGAGGTGGGCTGAGCTGCCGGACGTGAATGTTCTCTGAGCTCTGACTCTGGTAGGGGTCATGAGCCACGGGTTCCCCCAGCGGCGAGGAGCTCTGGTGGGTGATCGCGCTGAGTCGGGAGCCCTGAGGGCTCGAGCTATAGGGCGGGTGAGGGGTGTAAGGTGGGTAGGGTTCCATGGGAGTCATGGCGGAAGGGAGCGGGCAGGTGTACGACCAGGACGCGCAACCGAGTTCATCGAGTCTGCCGTCCGAGCCCGCAAACATACATGCCTGTCGCTGTACCATGTCCGAGCTGTAGGTGGCATCGGTGAGACCCAATGCGCCGTTGTTGTTGTTGTTGGCTAGACCGGGCGGTGGCGGAGGGGGGTAGGAGGAGGGGTGGTAGTAAGACTCGCCCTCGCTTGGTGAGCCGCCAGCAAATGATTTCTTGTATGGATTCTGGCAGTTTCCTGAAGAACAGTTCTCCACTACAGAGAGAGAGGGAGAAAAAAAAAGTGGTAATTTTCCATCCAGCTGTGCGACACTGATTTTACTTTCCTGACGATATCGAGCAAAACAACAGCTTTTAGCTGGCCCCGAGGTGTCGCTCTCACATTTAAACGCATTTATTTCCTCTTGAATAAAACATCGAAATAAACGTCTCGGTAAATAAATGTCATCTCCACCGAGGTTTGTCCGTTTTTCTTACACGTTATATTTAAAACAGAGTGAGGTGGTGAGTTTAAAGACAATCGGTCAGTCTCAGCATGGCTACATATGTGAAATTCATCTCAATAGCTTGAGGGCGTGATTGACTTACCTTTCCTCTTGGTGCAGTGGTAGACCTGAGACTGCGGCCCGGGCTGGAGGTGTGGATGAGGCAGAGCGTAGTGGGCGGGGGGCGCGCTCAGCAGCGCCCGCGGACTGCTTCCGTTCAGGCCGTTCTCACAGCTGTACGGGGAACCGGCTATTTCCGGGGAGCCGCGCAGTCCCCGAACGTCCCCGTTGAAGGGGCTACCGGCGGAGCACGCTCTCTGACGGACGGCGCTGCGAGGGACCACGGGGTAGTCCTTCCTGGACGAGATGAAGGACGAGATGAAGGGAAAAAAAAAAAAAAAGAAAAGTGAAAGGTGGGTTCGAACTCGGAAAATAAGTCGCATCTGATGACGCAGCCTCAGGTAGGCTGATCAGAAGCGGCCTCTCTGCCTGGGCTACAGGTATTTCTATTAGATTCTGCCTGGTCCTATTATTTACGCTCTTGTTTTTTTCCCCCTCCGTTTCTTTCAAGTCTACTTAGCTGTTCTCCATCCTTTCAGCTCTGATCTCCTTCTGTAAACACAGCCCTCTCAGTGAACTCTGTGGTATGTAGGGGACAGTGGGCCACATCTCCCTGACTCTCGCTGAGATGCTGACACACACAAGCAGACACATGCACACACACACACACACACACACACACACACACACACACACACACACACACACACACACACACACACACACACACACACACACACGCCGTACCGTTGTGAGATAATTTGCCGCTCTAAAAATAAACATCCACCCATGTGTCACTTCAGATAAACTCCTCTCCTCTTCTCTCCTCTCCACAACAACACAAGGGTTGGTGCATTTCAGATATAAACACCCCTCCGCGTCCCCCCCCCCCCCCCCACGTCCCGCTGTAATGGTCCCTTCCATTGGCTCGCCGTAGAAATAAATCGCCTGACACAACAGCGGCGCGGAAACAGTGATAAGCCCAACACGCAAGAAGACACCATGCAAGGTCATCAGCTGATCACCAGTGACAGTCTGACGCACCAGCAGCGCCGTGATATCAAGTCGCAATGCTTTTTGCGCCGCGCACTCTCGACAAGGTTTCCGGCTAACATCAACCTTCAGGTGACGGTGGCTAAGATCTTTTTACCGTTCAGCTCGGACGCACACACATGCACACACACGCGTGCTCGTGTCTCAGACCATATGCATGCCATCATAACAGTCCAGCCGGGGGGGGTGGGGGGGGGGACGGGGAGGCAGAAAATAAACTACAAAAGACCCAGC
>CAAKHD010005445.1:17213-34072 GCA_901007705.1 Fistularia tabacaria
AAAAAAGCGCAAACGTCGCATCGGCTTGGCCTCCGCCGTCTTACAAACGTAAAAGTCTTCGTTTCCTTTTTCATCCAGCGACCGAGTGCCAGTGAAAGCTGACTTTTGCAAGTCAACAAATCTTTCCACCTATGTTGGCATTTTTTTAAATTTTTTTTTTTTTTTAAAGGGGTGAAAAAGTGGAACTTCTTCCACAAACCCGTTGGCGTTATGAGGTCGGCGCCAGACTGGGTGGGAAAACGACATCTGAGTCAGCTCAGCGGACACAGCTACTTCCTGAAACCAGCCAACCACGAGGTTCTCGGCCCCTCACTTAGAAAACCAACAAAAAATTCAGATTGTCTGTAAGTACAAAAATATATTTACTTCTAAAAGGTGCGGACACCTGTAAGTCCAAACACCCATGCTTATGCATACTGAGCATCTTTGCCTACAGAAACGCCCCAAATCAACCATAAATGGGAGTGGCAACGCCTTTGAGAAGGAGCGAATGGACTTTGCGAATGGCGAAGAAGAGCAATTTTACCAACACTGAGGTTGAAGTTCTCAGGTGAGTTGAAAAAAAAAAACACAAAATACTGTTTGGACCATTTAATGCAGGTGTGAGGAACTGGATCAGAAGATGGCGCGGTGAGGCAGAAAAGGCGTCGCCAAAAAGCATGTCACGGCGCACAGACTGCCATAGAGATGAATGGCTCTGAAGCCCAGCGGGCAACAAGATTTCACACAGACATATGTGGAAGGCAGATGATTTGAGCATTGATTGAATTCAGTCCTTTCCTGTCCATGTGGCTGAATCCAGTGTGCGATGCTGCTTTGACTGCGGTGTGGGTGCAATCTATGACTCCTGCTCTGTTTGGGAATCCGGCTTGTTGGTGATGGCTGTCGGGGGACTTGATGTAAGCTGTGGCCGGAAAAATGATTGCATCCAACGCGGCCGGGATGATCGTGCTTACTGATGGCTGCGAACTGTCTCCAATCTCCCACTGCGATGTTCAGGTGGCCAAAGGTCCCAGGGTGGACAGGAGCTGGAGGTGCTCTGGGACGGCTTTGTGCATTCGGTCTGTCACTCCAACATGGGCTGTAAATCCCGGCATAAATCGGTCCATACATCTTTGAGGAAGCGGCACCTGCTGAGAAGCCACTCGGCGCCCTCGCTGAGCAATACCAGCACGGTTCTCCAAATACCCCAGTGGTGCATATAAGCCACGGCACGCGGCATTTCTAGTTCTTGACGGGTTGTCCTGACAAAGCCGTCAGTTATAATCTGTAGCACCAATGATTCAAATTGTGTAATAATTTATTCATGGAGGGATCTGATTCATTCGAGGGAAGAAGGGGCATGTGTGAGGTGTAAGATGGCTGTCCACCGTGACTGAGTGCCTCCTATTTGTAGTTTTGTGGTTCTACCGCTAGGGTTTGCGCGTACGCAGGGTTAAGAGTTGTGCTTATGTTTGTGCATGTTCCTACACTCAAGTGGGATTCTTCACAAGATGTGGTCTTTCTCACCATTGCTGACTCACTGAACTGCTTCGGCCTGCGCCAACCAAAAAATCCACAGTCAGCTGCGGCTGCCATGGCGACGGGCTATTTCATGTGGATTAATCAGAGGGCACGAGGAGAAGCAGCGAGTCTACTCTGAGCTCTTCACCCTTTTCTTCTTTGGGTCTCCACGCACAGCTGAGGACCAGAGGTGAGGGTGGGAATGTAGATCCACCTTTAAATCAAGATCCTTCCTCACGACCGATACCGAAGCAGAGTCTATACCCGTCTGTCTATCTCCTGCTCCGTCCTACCCTAACTCTGAACACCTCCACTTGGGGGCCACTTGGCCCTCATCCCGGAGGGGGCACTCCACCTGTTTCCGGCAGAGAACCACGGCCTCCGATTCGGAGGTGCTGACCTTCATCCCGGCCGCTCAACATTCGGCCTGCAAACCTCACACTGGAAATCACAGTCTGATGAAGTCAACAGAACCACAGAGATCCTGAGGTCTCAAACCACGGCCCCCCACCACCCTGGCTTTGCCGACAACTTCTGCCCATGAAGGTTCTGGACAGCACCGGTGACAATGCCGATCAAGCTCTGACATACCCATACCCCTGGAGCCCCCCCCCCCCACGGGACTCCCTCGGGGACATGGTCCAAGGACTTCTCTAGGTCCAAATAGCACATGGGCTGGTTCGGACAGAGTCCCATGCACCCCGGAGGTTCAACTATCCCCTGAGTAGAGCTTTCCAGGGAGGCCGAGGAGTGGGACCCCCGGCGGCTGGAGGACACCCTCTGATCCCCCTTCTCGAAGAGGGGGATCACAAACCTGGTTTGCACTTCCCCTGCCGGCCATGCAATGCTACAGCGGGGGCATCGGCCAGGACGGCCCCACAACACCAGGAGCCTTGAGGAACTCTGGGTTTGACCTCATCCACCCACCGAGGAGCTCCTGTTTCAAAACTTCAGATGTGCCAACGTCCCTGAAATCAGCGGTTTACGTTTAGAATGGGATGCAGTCCCGGCTCAGGAAATTCCAATGTCTTTTTTGTAAACTGCTAAATGTAATCAGAGCGCAACACACAGCCAAGCCACGGACACACACCGACACACACCTCTGTATTGAAAGGCCGCGCCTGAAATCCATCCGTGTTTGTCTGCGAATCCGAATAAGGAGACGTTCACGGGGGGGGGGGGTTACTTAGCCCTCTTCTTCTCTGTAGTGTGCTGGCGCCAGGACTGGCCGGGTCACAAGCTTAACCAGCTGGTGAGGAAAGCCCGCTCGGTGGTGGGACTGGACTCGGACAGTCTGGAAAACGGTGGCTGAGGGGAGTGTGAAGGACAAACTTGGAGTCATCCTGAACAATCCTTCTCAACCTCTGCACGATGAGCTGTCTGACGGGCAGTTCCTCCAGCCGGCGGACCGTCCCGCCTCGGTGCAGAACCCAACGCTTCGTGCCCTCAGCTAGTCACATCTATACCCCTGGCCACTTCCTGCAACTGTCACTGTCACACTGTCACACTGTCACTTACTCACTTTCCTCCTGCTCTCCCGTAGCAGTTTGATATCTATTTTATCCGTCAACTGATGTCTCTGTCCTTTTGAATGTCTCCATTTATTGTGATTGTGTGATGTCTTCTGATAGCTGTCCTCTGCCCTGTTAATAAAGTATCGTCTTGTCTTATTTGCCTGGCTGTGGAATATCACATCAGGAATGTGTAAATATGTTCCCAGCAAGATGGGGAAATCGCTTACTTCACTCATTCTCTTCACCACCTCCCCTGCACTCAGGGTCGCTGGAACCTGCCGCAGCTGTCATTGGGCAAGAGCATCGACCACAGGGCCACATGCAGTGACATACAAACCTTCATCCTCTCATTCGCAGGTCATATGGAGACATACAACCACTCGCCCTCCACCCCAGGCTAGAGCGACAGGCGAGGCAGCTGCACATCGGCATCCTTCACTGTCCGCCTCGACATCTGGATGCAATTTGGGCCTGACAGCAAAACAATGGCAGATTGTTTGGGCTTAGACAGAAAGCTCTTGGAGATGGCGCGCGAGCGGAAACGACCCGCTCAGGGAAGATTTTCATCGCTGATGAACACCACATTTAGAAAAATGTATGCGTATTTTGTGTCATATTACAAGCACAGAAAAATGACAAAGATGGTTTCTTCCTTTGTGAGTGGTAACAAACAGCCTGACTTGCTCAAAAAAAGAAAAAAAGAACAGCAGACGCCACCAGACAGGATTGCATGAGCCTCAGCGCTGATACGAGGCGTTTACATGTGGTTTAGCATGGACGTTCCACTCCTGGCCCCGTTGGTGCTCAGACAAAGTCTGGTTCTTCGTGTGAAGCAGCGTAAAAACACAGTGTCACTGTGGAGCTGCACTGGGGAACGGGGAGGAGGAGGAGCTCCCTCGGACCCGCTTTTCACTGGGATCAGCGCTTTGTCTTTGTGCGGGGATAAACTGCAAACACGGCCGGAGGCCAAGCGCCACATAGAAAAAGGTGTTTCCGGTCGCCTGTGGCTGGTGCCGGACATCATCAGGTGGGCGTGGACAATGGCTGCAGACTGAACACCCGCCGCGGACTGAACCGGCGACAACCAGCAGCCAATCACGGCAAAGGAATGCGGGAAGCAGCGAGCGATCAGAGTAAACAAAGGCGGGACGCAGACCCAAGTCCGTAAACATGCAGCCGCCAAACGCGGTCAGTAGTACGGCTGCATGTTTCTTCACAACAGAGGAGTGTCTTTCTGTCGGCAGACGGATCCGCAGGCCGACAGACGTCGGCATTGGCTCGTCTGCTTGGTTACTCAAGTTCCAGAAGATGAGAAAGGTGCATTTGTGAGCAGAGACAGGCCTGCCAATCATCTCAAATCCGACAGTGTCGTGCTGATTTATCACGGAGTTGCACGCCGGCGAATGACCTCTGGTTGGAGCTGGGCCGAGAGGGATGGCTAGACCCCCCCGGGGAGATGCGATGGTGGGACCGGAGGTGTGATCGTAAATCAATATTTGGGGGGAGTGTTGCTTCACGGCAACATCTGGACAACAGCACGGAGGCCCCCAGGGAAAGCGGTCTGGAGACGAGTGGGGGCTGGGTGACATATCAATATCACAAGTTATGCACGACCGCACAATCATACTGTGGATACTTTGACCATTAACAGGCAACGATTTCCACTCGACAATTACTTACCCGAAAGACGCCAGACACTGCTGGAAAATCATGGAGATTTTCAGACAGAAGTTTGAAGTAATAATTAAGCGGGCCAGAAAAGGAGAGCTCAGGATGGATTATGGAAATTCTCAGCAGCGTTCGGAGGCCTTCTGTGAGCAGCACAGGCATGAAACTTGTTTGACCAGCGCTCCGTGTGCAAGCGAATGGCAAGCACGGGCTACCTGGGAATTAAAGGGACTTAGAGCAATAGAGCACTTAAGTTTAACTGGATGGAGACGACAGGAATCCAACCAACTACACCCGTAGTTTTATAACTTTACAATTCAAGGTGATTTCCTTCAAGGCTTGAGGGGAAACAAAGTCGCCAGCAGACGCAGGTGAACTTCGATCTGGCCACGAGGCTGGTTGCGGGCAGACGTGCAATACAAAGGGCTGTGCCGCTTGGGCCGGAGCGGGCTCATAAAAGTTCGATTGTATTCAACGTCTGGATGTGACACACACTTCATCCGTGGCGGCCAATGAAATTACACCGTTCTGCGCCCAAACAGGGGCCTGATGTCATTAGGCGTTCGACCGCCGCTGCACCGCAACACAACGGAGCCAGTCAGGAGCTGCGCACACCCATTCCAAGAAACGCGGAAAAGCAAACACTTGAAATTTGCCTGAGGGCAGGCAATACTGGCCAATTTGTTTGGGAGACCGGCACGGCGTCTAGGATCCAAGAAAAGCGACGGCATGCCAACGAGGTCTCTAATGACAAACGTGGAAAGAACAAAACATTTCCCTACAAATATCTTTGGTGGGGGCCGTGCACCTGATGTGATCTTTTAATTTACAGCATCTGCAGGCATCAGACGAATACTTAATGCCCTCTGAGGCTTTTCCAAGATTAGGTTTTGAGACAAATCGCAACCTTCTCACTCAAGCGTCGCAGGGAAGTACTGAGGTGTTTGTGCTATTTCCTTTCTCACTGTCTGCCTGATGGTGATGATAAAAGATTGCAAATTTCAAATGCTGATGGACCTGCTTTGATTTTGATACCAGCTTCGGAAAGGTTTTAATATCAGGTTTTGAACTGTTATCCATTTGATATACTTTTAAAGTAACAGAGGTGATACAAGAGCCTGCCACTTCCTGGTTCCAAACTCGTAAAGCATCAACATTTTTGCCACATGTTGATATGATGCAGGATTCCGCATCCCAACAATACGATACAAAATCAGTTTGGGAGCGACTGCATAATTTGATGATAAACATGAAGTAATCATTCCCAGCCACATTACACTGTTTTATATTGACCATCTTCCAATCTCCTTCCCTCTTTGTTTGCGAATAGGCTTCAAACCTTTCTTTTTGAGTGGGCTTTAAGGGAAGGCTTTGCTAGCCCCTCCAGACACTGCCATAGGTGAACTCTGCTGGGGGATATCCCATGATGCAAATCTCTGCTTCCTATCCTGTCTGCACTCATATTCCACCATCTGTGCATGACAGAAACCTCAAATATTTGAACAAGCCTTTGGGCTCTCTTCATTTGTCAGGTACCGTGGTAGTACCCTATTTTTCCGACTAAGTCACACATTTTTTCATTGTTTGGCTGGTCCTGCTATTTACACTCAGGTACGACTTATATATCAAAATATATAGGGGAATTTCACATGTTGGTTATTTTCACACTGACAGCCGTGAGAGTGCAATCGAGGCTTGAGTGCCACTATCTGCAACTCTTATTACTCCTGTACCGCTGAAAATTTGAAATGAAAACAGCAACTTATAAAGACAACCGAGAAAGAGTGAACACAAATGCCCCAAAAAGAAAATCCTATTCCGCAGATCACAAGCTGCAAGTAGTGAAATATGCAGCCAAAAAGCGGAGGGTACTCTAACTGCAATGAAGAAAACAAACAAGCTAAAAGCTAGATGAAGCAAGGAACTGATGCTGAGTCTGATGACAGCCCCACAGCAGAGAAAGCGGTGCCGTCTACCTCTTCAGAAGTGACACAAGAGGATGAAGAATTCAATGGATTCAGTGATTTGGAGTGAGATGGAGAGTTTGGTCAACTTGTTATGCTATGTTGTTTATGGTCTAGTTATATGAATAACACCTAATCCGCCTTTTCTCAAATCTATTATTGTAACTGTAACTTGCCTTTCAAGATGAAATTTCTTTGATTTTATAAAACAAATTTCCCCCCCAAAATGCAACTTAGTCCAGTGCAACTTATAGTCCGGAAAACATGGTAGTAAGAGATCATTTGTGCCTGTTGTCCCTCCCACCCATCACACCCCCTGTCTCTATCACATTTTATGCACTCTGTCCTTCTCCCTCTCTCTTTTTGACCCGACCGGTCCAGGCAGAAGGCCACCCACATTGAGCTAGGTTCTGCACGTGGTTTCTGCAGTGTTTCCATGTCGCTGATGGTCCAGACCTGCTCTGCATGGCAAGTGTCGTCAGACAGTGGCAATAGAAATGGGACCTGATTTGAAACAACACGGGAAAACCCTGATTCGTGTCATCACTCACAACACGATGTCACTGCAACAACACTTGACCATTTTAAATGTGTATTGTTTTTGTTTATGACTACATTACGGCGTGTTTAATTACCTGGGGGAAGAAAAGTTCTTTTGTTTTCACTTTTAATTATACTTTTCCCCCCTTTATAAACATTAAGCGTGCATGACGTCACAGATGCCCGTCAGCCAATCAGAGCCGAGCCTGGGCATCGCCAACTGAGAACGCCGTCCAACAAGTGATCTCAATCACGTATTCTGGGATTTATTTTTTGTTTTCTTTGACGTGTGACAATGACAACACGCTTAGAAGGGATTTCAAAATTCAAAACAATAATATCAATAATGTCGGGCGAAATAAAAAGGGGGGGTTATAGGCGACCAACGTGGCACAGGCCAGTGAGGTAACCAGCCTGGTAACCCTTCTGAACGGCTGCCGGGCAGAAAGAGGCCCCGCAAACTTTTCTGAATAAATAAAACAAAGAAAAAATGGGTAGATAGGGGAAAAGGTGACCGCAAACCGCGGCCCGGAAGACGCCCGGAAACGAACCGGAAAGGCGGATGACATCAACCCTCGAAGCGGCTAACGGCACCGAACCGCGCGGCTAGCAGCTAGCCGGTCGAAGCTAGCGCGTCTGCTGACCTCCTTCACCGGGGGGAATTTCTTCTTGCACTCCATGGACAGCGACCGCAGGTCCGTCTGCATGTTCTCCAGCAACTTCTTCACCGCCTCGGGGCTGCTGGTCGACATCTTCGGCGGCGTCTTCGGCACAATTCACACGGAGGTCGGGTCCAGGGGGAGGGGGCGCCGGTCCCATTCACGGCGGGGGGAAGCTGTCTGAATCCGCCGCGGAGTTTCACTCGCCTGCCTGGCGGGGGGAGGGAAGAACGCCACCGGCCATCGACGTCGGTGCTCCGGGCGGCGACACCGGCGTACGTCCGCCGCCTCCAACGCCCATTGACGCCCGCCTCGGGTTGCGGCACCGTCCTGCTAAATCCGTTCCCCGTCACGGCTCGTCGTTTATCGGAAATATCCGCCGGATCGAGCGGTGCGCCGTCAACGGCCGCCCGTCAGCTCCGCTTTCCTTCCCACAATTCACCGTGCGGGCGATGCAGTGACACGTCACAAACACTTCCGTAAACACAGAGGCGGCCGGAAACAGCGACGGCAGCGCCCCCTGCTGGCCGGACGCCGACACTGGCCTGGGGATCCCAGAATCAGAAATAGATAGTCGATCCTGGAGGGAATCCCAGATGAGGCTCCCTGGGGCTTTTGAAAATAATCAACGATGATTTAATTCTAGTTTATTTTAGTTCGTTCATTTTTAAAATGCAATTTTAAATTTGGGTGGCATGGTGGCGCACTGGTCAGTGCTCCAGCCTCACAACATGAAGGACCCCGGTTCAATTCTGACAGATCTTTCCATGTGGTGTTTGCATGTTCTCCCTGTGTCTCCGATTTCATCCTACAGTCCAAACACATGCAGCAGGTTAACTGGAAAAAAATGGGGAAAATTGCCACGAGTGAGTGAATGATTTTGTTTGTATATGTGGCCCTGCAATTGACTGGTGCCTCTCGCCGATGACAGCTGGCCTAGGCTCCAGTGCGGGATAAGCTGCAGAGGATGGATGGATGGATTTTAAATTGGACGATTGTGGCGATCTTGTAGCACCTAAATAAAACGTGTTCAAATACTTTGGCGCATGAACTTTATGAAAAGCAAACATGGCGCACGCCTCACAGCGGACAGCCTCCAAACCTTTGTGAAGGTGAAGGTGACGGCATACAGTCTTGATATGCAGACACTGTGTGCCGAGGTTCAGGAGCAGAAATCACATTAACCAAGTATAATCAATATTTCAATTGCCTAGTATTTTGCAAATATTCATATTTTTTCATTGTCCAGTGAAATTGACCTTTTATTATTCAGGTTGACAGCTGACTGCACGCGCCAGTAAAAGGATGACAGCACAGAGAGAGAGGACAGCATTTTTGGCTTGTTGCCGGTGGATCATTTAAGTTCGGCTATTTTTTCATAAATACAAAAAGGACTCAAATAGACATTGAGTATTTTGCTCAAAAGTAACCTTCAAGCCAACGTCTTTTTTTTCGGAGTTCAAAATATTTGGTTGCATGCAGAAATGCAATTTTGTTTTCTTTGCAGTTGTTCATTGATTTAAAAAAATGCAACACTTATTTGTTTCAACATATCATAAAGGCAAAAATAAATAAGGTTATATGGCGTGTTCATTCATTTCAAATTTCAAAAGGGTTGTGTGGCTCCCGGTGTTTTCTTTACTGTGGGGAAATGGGTCAAAATGGCTCTTTGACCGGTCAAGGATGCCGACCCCTGCTCGAAACATAAGATGAACAGAAGTGCATAAATAAATATAGATAATAGAATATACGTGATGTCAGGGTGTGCTGTGTTGTTCAATACTATTCCATTCATTCAGCCAGTCATTCATCTGGAGTCGGTCCCCTTGTCATTGGACGAGAGGCGGGTTCACCCTGGATCAGTCAATCACAGGCCCACATATAGAGACATACAGTACAACCATTCATTCACTCATTCACATGTTATGTAGCGACATAAACTCGTTCACTCATCATTGCGGAATCCAACCATCCATCCTCTCATTCACACGTCTGGACAATTCAGGGTCTCCAGTGAACCTCCTGCATGTGTTTGGACTGTGGGAGGAACCTGGAGATCCCTGAGGAACCCAAGGCTGACCCGGGGAGAACATGGAGACCCCACACAGGAAGGCCCCCCGCGGGAATCCAACCAGGGACCTTCTTGCTGCGAGGCTGACCACCGAGGGACCTCTACTATTCCAATGGTGCTCAATCTTCATGCAAAAAAAAAAAAACTTGCATATTCTTATGTAGGAACATCTTTTAATCTTTCTTTACATTCCGCGTTACATTAGAATCGGTAAGACCCTCTTGGATTTGTGAATCCTCGTGTTGAAATACCGGATTCAGAATATCTGGATCAACTGAGACCGTGGAGAAATGCAGCACGTTTGACAGACAACCTTCACTCATTGCATCCGGCAAAACATTCGAATGGTGCAAGGAACAGAACGATTAAAAAAAAAAATTCAATAAAAAAAGAATCATTGATTAAACCAATCTTCGTATCATATATTAATCTAAAAAAATAAAGCTGGGGTAAGTTTAACTAAATGAGCACTCGAGAACTCCTAAATGTGAGTAACGTGAAGTTACCGATCACCTCTGAGCTCCACCCTCAGCTTAGAATCAACACAGGAGCTGAGATGTTCCTCAGAAAGCAGGCATTGCTAAGAGTAAATTCATATTTACACTCTGCTGCTGGCGCTGCCGTGACAACAAACCCCTGAAAAAGATGCTGGACGCTACGCTAACGCGCCGACGCTCCAGCAGCAGCAGCAGCAGCGGTCGCTTCTGGGGCCCGTTTATTGCCGCCACGTCTGTTGAGGTATTACAGAGTGTCTCAACTGAAGACTAACCCTTGAACCCCTCCGAGTTCTAGCAGTGAGACTCCTTATCGTCAACGGGGAAGTAGCCGTCCTTGGTCAGAGGCGCCTTCTGATAGACGTCGCCGTCGGCGGCAAAGACGGCCAGCAGTCTCTCCTGCTCTTGTTTGGTCTTTGGTAGCTCGGGGGACGGAGTGGTCAGGAGAGCGAAGCGCTGAGAAGAAGACAGATGAAGTTACCCATCGGCGGTGTCTCGGACCGGCCCAGAGGCGTAGCGTACCTCTCCCAGCGATCCAGGGGTGTCGCACAGCTTCGTGGCCGCCCAGAGAGGGAAGCACATCATGGAGGACAAGGCCAGTATCCAGCCAATCCCGTTGCCCCACCACGGGTACGTGTACTCATTGTTGTACTTCAGAGGGGAGTACTTGATCAAGGCAAAGGCAAAGGTACCCTGAAATACACAGAGGGGTCGTCAAAGTCTCTCCTGTAAACCCGTAAATTTTGCCCTAGAAATCAAGATTCGACGCCCCGCGGGCCGAAGCACGTCAAAGTGCAGAGCCGGTATTAGCCACCAGGGGTCGCTCTTTTTCACACAGGCAACAGTACGGCTAATTTGAAAGGGAGAACCGACAAAGCAGGTCGCCGGGGTGAAAAACATCCAGCAGTATTTGATGATGGGGCTCGGGCGGTAGCCAATCATGTCCTCTATGTTGTCATAGAAACGGTCAGCACCTGCAATCACAGCAGACCTCCTAAGTCGAGATAGTGCCGGCTTTGAAAAATGTGATTTACATTGCACGGTTTCAACAGATTTGATTGCAAATATGACATTCGCTCAATCGATCGGAAACCCCAACACTCACCGTAAATCCAGGCGATGCAGACGGTCTCGAAAATGGCCACGAAGAGCAAGCACATCCCGCTGGCGGCGTAATAATCGAAGAGTTGGAAGACGTACATCCCCCCCTGTGGGGGAAGAAAAAAGTGGTAAGAAATAAAAAAAGTTCAAGAAAACTAAGCGGAGGAAGACGAGCGACCGACGAACCTCGGTCAGCATTATCAGCCCCAGGAGGAAGGAGCACACCGCCACGGCCAGTATGAAGAGCTCCCTGCGGTTTTTGCGGCGGAAGGTGGAGGGGTACATGTCCACCATGGCCGTCACCAGACTCTCCACACACACAAACTGACACACACACACACACACACACGACACCATCAACCTACATGTGTCTATAAAATTGTCATTTTATAGACAATTGTCAGATCCAAATGTCATTTCCTGCCATAATAGATAATCCCATACCTAACAGAGCAGCATTCCTAATCCCTTGGGGGGTAAAAGGGCAGATGATCTTGTAGTTAGCTATAACTTCCCTTTCCTTAAGATCTACAAGTACGCCTGCCTGCTAAAGGCTGACAGCCGTCCAGTGGTCAGCAGAGGTTCTTCATCAACACTCATTTGCAAAACAAGTAATCCAACCCAAGCTGCTATTTCTGACAATATGAATCCAAATTAAAACCTTTTTATCATTAAAAATTATGATTATTCATATTATTCATTCAAAAAATAATTACTCATACGGTAAATGTCCGCTAACAGTCAAAGCTGGACCGGCCCTCTAATCCGTCTGTGTTACTGTACAATTGAGGTCCGTGTCTGATTGTTGGTCTCACTTGGCTGTCCAGTCCTAGAAAGACAATCATGATGAAGAAGCAGCAGGCCCACAGAGGGGAGAAGGGCATCATGGACACCGCTCGTGGGTAGGCGATGAAGGCCAGTCCTGGGCCTGGGTGTGGGAAGAAGAAGAAAAGATTGACAATGATTTAGAAACTCCCGGAAAGGCTGGATTTGCACACACACACACACACACACACGCACACCCCTCCACCGACCGGATTCGGCCACTTCAGAGATGGGTAAGTTCTGCTCGTAGGACATGAAGCCCAGGATAGAGAAAATGGCGAAGCCAGCGATGAAACTGGTGCCGCTGTTCAGGAAGCACAGGGACAGGCAATCCCTGGGAAAGACACCATTTAGAAAACAATGTAAAAGTGCGCACGCGCGTGCGTGTGTGTGTTACCATGGCGGCGCTCCTCACCTGTAGCAGTTGTTGTTATATTTGTTGTAACTTCCGAGGGCGGTGAGGCAGCCAAGGCAGATGGCGTAGGAGAAGAAGATCTGGGTCCCGGCGTCCATCCACACCTTTGAAGAACCCACGAGGAGAGAAACTTGAATAATCGTAGATATCGGGATGAAGGTGAGCATCCCAAGAGCCGACGTGCACCTGGGGGTCAGAGAGCCGACCCACGTCGGGGTAGAGGTAGAAGTGTATCCCTCTGGAGGCCCCCGGCAGCGTGACCCCTCTGACCAGCAGGATGAGGAGCATACAGTACGGGAAGGTGGCTGTGAAATAAACCACCTGTGGGGAAAGAAACCGGAGCTTCAGGCGCGGGTGAACGGCTGAATGGGTTCACGGCGCACCGAACACAAGGAGGACATTTACCTTGCCGGTGGACTTGACCCCCTTCCAGATGCAGAAGTAGCAGATGACCCAAGCCACGGCCAGACAGACCACCAGGTCCCAGTTCAAAGAGCCGATGTGGTCGATACCTGAGGATATTCTCAGCACTCTGCGTCTGTGACACACACACACACACACACACACACACACACGCATACACACACATTGCACTCTTTGGCACTGCTGAGTTGGTTCACAAGAGAAAGACTTCTCCCCGAAAACTCCAAGACAACGTGGATACTTGTGGATGCTTTGTGTGCCCGAAGGCACCCGAGGACACGGCTCCACAAAAGAGCACTTACTCCCAGAACTCAATGACGGGAGAGGTTGCGTTGTCACGGTTACTGATGGAGCCGTTGCCCCGCTGAAACTCCACACAGGAACCTTGAATGAAGCAAAGATATAAAGACATGAGTTTCCTTTGAGGAGATGGCGAGTTCGGCCCCCCGAGGTTTTCCCAGTCGCACCCGGAGGGTGCGGGGGGGGGTGATTCCCACAGCTAAGATGGAGGGGGGAATGGCGGGGGGCCGTTACACAATAAACAAATGCATTGCTAATGGGAGTCTCACAACCCTGTGACCAAGCATGTGAGGTTATTAGCATTGGAACGTCTGCGAGCCGCTCGCGGCGTCCATCTGCCGGGCCGCTGTTGTACCCGTGTTCCAGCTGTTGTTGCAGGAGGCCCACGGCAGGTCCCAGGTGAAGGAGTTGGACAGGAAGAAGATGGCCCAGGCCAAAACGATGATGTAGTAGACATTCAGCAAGGCCACGATCACCTGCGTGGCGTAACCGACTCCTGCCGAACAGACAGAAAACATCACGGGCTGAGGGATTCCTCGACGCCTGGTGTGCTACAGAACCTTCCTCTGTGACTCCTCCTCGCTTTGTCACCACCGATCAGTCGATACGATGTAATCACGGGACTTTCTGTTTTGTTTCTGGTCGGCGTTCTCAACGAGAAGGTAGGAAACACCACAAACGCTGCAGTACACATGCCAGACCAGTAGTTGGCGCCGTGGTAACTTTGAACACACACAGGCACAACAGCAAGTAGCACGGTGAGCTCATGAGTAGTTGTATGGACCGACGAGGAGGTGGAGTCGGCCATTGTTGTTACGGTCAACCCACACCTGTCGGAGGCACTTCCTGTTCTATCCATGAGTGAGCACGCGCATTTTCAGAGCGCCAGATCTTTCCAATCCGGAGCCCGTTCCCGTAGCATCCCGTTCGCCGGGCACCGCAAACGATGCTCTTATGTAAATGGGCCTCGGACTGGAATGCTTAGGATTCGCGTGTTCGGCGACGTTTCCAACATTCTTTGTCTCTGCTCGGCAGCAGGCGAGAACAGGTCGGCGTCCGAATGGGGAAAGGAATGTGCTGTTGTCTTTGGACTCCCGTGTCTGAGATGCATCCTTGGGTGTGATTTTAGGCTGCACTAATGTTCAGAAACAAAGCACTCCTCCTGTATTCCCTGTCCTGACTGTAACCTGTCCTCTTTTACCTTCAAACAAGGGGCAGATCTTCCTCCAGCAGGTGATCCCTCCCTCGCTGGTGAACTGTCCCAGCGCCGTCTCCAAGAAGAAGACCGGGATCCCGCAGGCAAACAGGAAGATGAGATAAGGGATGAAGAACGCCCCTGGTAATGACACACACACACACACACACACACACACACACACACACACATGAGTTTTCCATCCCATCCCATGCTGTGGAGAAGCACGGGTCACCTGCAAAGTGCCGCTGATAAGAGCTATACACAATTCAGCTCAAGGATTGTTCTCCCTCTGGGAACAATCAGCTGCAGCCCCATTAAAGATGGAGTTGATACTCACCGCCGCCATTTTTGTAACAGAGGTAGGGGAAGCGCCAGACATTCCCCAGGCCTATAATTTCCCCGGCGACCGACAGGATGAACTCCACCTTGTTGCCCCACTGACCCCTCTCTGTCATTTTCTCCTCCGTCTTGGGGACGATGTCCAGGGGTCTGCTGGGCCCGTTGGAGGGCTCCACCCTGGACTGGTTCTCCATGCCACCTGCGGAAGACACAGGTATTTTCCAGGGAAGAGTTTGAGCTCGCCGGCGCAGCGGTTAGCGTTTCGCGGTCCGCGGATCATTTGATACTGGTCCGCAAAGAAAATCTTTCTTGGTACAAATGACCTTCCGGATCTTATTTTGGAAAACGACTGTTTCTGCCTTCTCTTTACTGCCGCACTTCACTCTGTCGCGACATTTCACACATCAGCTACCACGAGCTGGCCCTTGAAAAAAAACGAGCCAGGAAAAAAATTGCTGAAGAGCCTTTTCTGGAGGAAAACGAGCAAACGATGAGACAGCAGAAGGTCTCCAGACTGCCGGCATAAAGAAAGCTGAATTTCAAAGAAGATATCAAGATTTCTACCAAAGTCACGGGTTCATTGCAACAGTAGATACACAAGCTCCGTGCCCGCTATGCATTATTTGCGGTGAACGGCTAGCTAATGAAGCTGTGTAGCCCTCAAAACTGCTTTGCCACATTCAGACAAAACACCCTGCACTAAAAGGCTTGTCTTTGTTTTGCAATTTTTTGAAAGAAAAAACGTCAACGTGAAGAAAAAACGCAGTTATTGAGGGTCACACTTCGACAAAGATGTCTGCCCTGAAAGCATCATTCTTAGTCGCAGACCGCAGTGCTAAAGAAGCCTTTTACTGTTGGGGAAGAATTGATCCTGCCTGCTATGAAGGACATTTTCCTTGAACTTTTTGGAGAGGATGAGGTGAAAAAGGTGGCAAATGTCCCCCTTTCGACTCCCTCCGGAGCCAGAAGAATTGATGGAACAGTGGAGGACGTTCAGGCACGGTCGTGAGAGAGGATAAAGGGGCTCCAACTGACTCTACATTATGGTGAATTGATGCGATAGTGCAAAGTGATTGGAACTGCCTACTATAAAGTGTAATGGTTGTATTCAGATTAAATACTGTGAACTGACAAACATTTTTAATAGAAGAAACCCCGCCGCCTCTACTAACAAATTCCTGCATAAAACTGGTCCCTGGTACAAAAAAGGTTGGGGAGGGCTGCTCTAAGTGGATCCATGGTGAACCCCGCCTCTCAGCCAATGGGGTCGGCTCCAGCCCCCTACCCCACGGAACAAGAAATTCACGAATTCACGACGGCGACGGAACGCCGACTTGAAATTGAAAATGCGACGCGTATCAGGACCTCGGCTAGCTCTGGGAGAAAGCGCTCACGTCGCGCGAGTTGCCAGATATAAGGATATTTACGCAAAACTCCTCCATGCTGCTCCCGTCTCGGCCGGACTGGGGTTGAATACCCAATGTTACGTCACCGTGTTGGAAGACCAGAAACCCTCTCTGGGGAGGAAACAGACGGCTCACTGACTGTGCTCACTCCTGTCAGGTTGCATTAACAGGCCTCTCAGCGGACCTCCCCCGACCCCCCTCTCTCACACATTCTGTGGTCGGTGATCCAGGCGGAATCTGCGTTCTCCCCTTCGCACGTTCACGCAAACAGATGTTAGCAACCCTGTCTTGGTTGGTGGGGTGAAGATGTCAACGGGGGGGGGGGGGGGTAATAAAAAAAAATCCCGTTTTAAAGCCCCCTTTTGGGATGGGGGACCAAAGGGGGGGGGGGGTTAGGACCCCAACCCGCCCCCGGGGCCCAAGGTTTTGGGCCCCGCCC